>CANYCX011037867.1:0-19567 GCA_948193385.1 Breynia disticha f. nivosa | reverse complement strand
ATTTTAACGTCCACGTGAACTCTAAATTTGATGTCCACATATACTCTAAATGTGGAAAAAAAAATTTCCGCGTTATTATTCATGGGGTCGAGATTTATTTAAAAAAAAGAAAGTTAAGAATAATTATTATTTTTCATTAATTTTAAATTATAATTTTGGTTATTTATTTTCTGTTAATAACAAACGTTGCAAAATCGGAAAAATATTTTCTCAAAAAATGAATTCCTCCAAATAAACGATGCCTTAAAAATAAAATTTGGTTTTTCTCTCAACCATAAATAAATTTATATTGTATATAACCATAATTATAAATTTAATGATACTTATATAACCACACAAATATACTATAATTATTATAGTGTATACATGTATAATACACATATATCCTCAACCATATTCATATTTACGTCATAAAAAAATGACATAAAAACAATATCTGCGACAACAAAAACAAGGAACTGTCAAGATATCGATAACGACAACAAAAAAATTAAAAACATCAAAATCAAGAAAAAACAATGAAATTTTACCACCATTAAAAAGAATAAAAAAATGTAAAAATATACCTATATTATTTGACTAAAATCAAAACGTATTCTTTAGCATTAATTACATATTATTAAAAATATTTATTTAAATTTAATTTTATATTTCATGATCAATATATCATAATTCAATATACAGCACAAAATGTCAAGAGATATGACTGATCCAGTACATATAATTTAGCTTTATCCAAACCTCACATCATATTTACAATCATGCATCAAAAACCCAGCTAGCTCCAGTCTGAAATCAACTTTCACAACCCATAAATCCATAGTTTCGACCTTATTTTAGTCTGTATAAACCCTAGATGCCACCTTAATTAGCACTAATTCCACTGTCAGGTTTTGGTTTGGCAATGTTTGCTATGTGGAACTGTGCTGAATATGTGTTGGCAGATCGTTCTATCACAGGAGGCTCGTTCAGAAATGCCCAGTTGCTTCTTGTCCACCTGAAATCACCGCACCAGAACCATCATGAATATAAGTATTTATAGAAGTTTTAGTATAACAAACTACTTGTTTTGAGAAAGAGACTGTGAAACTCACCAGCCGTTCTTCTTGATGAGATCTTCGAAGCTTGTTTCAGTTTCCATGTTCATGGAACTCGACTTTTTATCAGCTGGAGGTAAAGAGTTGGACCTCTGGAACTTCACTACTGCATGCCCCTGAACTGTACCTTCCTGTCAGATAACGTATACTAAAATATTTCAGTATGAATGGTCTGATTAATTAATAAGAAAATATGGTTTTAAAATAACTATTGATTGAAGACCTGTGGGGTGCCATTTGAAGGAGCAAATATAGCTTTAAGATGTTCCTCTTCGATTTTCTTCTTGGATTTCCAGAAAGCTTCAATTTCTTCTTTGGTAAAAGACCGATTCCTTTGATACTCAACTGAAAATCTCTCACTTTTCGTTAGAATAAAAACGTCATATATATAAACATCATATGAACACATAAATCAGTACTCACCTTTAGCAGTGGAGACTGGTAAATCCCATCCTGACATTAAAGAACCCATTTGGACAAAACACTTTCAATCACTACAAGACTGCGTTCAGAGCAAGATTTGCTTCAACTTAACTCACTGAGCCTGTTCTTAATGGTGTTATTTATGTGGGGGGGCTGTCCTTATCTTAATTTTCTTGTTCTTATCCCCCAAAATCATACTTTATTGATATGAAAACTGTCATATTTTATTGCAGATAAATGCAGTGAGTAGATGATGGCGGGTCCATGATGGTGATAACCTCAACCTTTGGCGGATTTAGCCCACCGGATTGGAATCAAAATGACCAAATTGACACAGAAATGGAGATCATTTAAGGAAGACGTCTGTAATTATGAGTTTGTTTTATTGTCATAAACCTATCGAAATAACTTACGTGGAGGATATCGACATCCGAATTCTCGTCAATTGATAATGTTGACAGATTACAATAAAAATATCTTCTGCACTATTTCACTCGTTTGTTTTCTCTCTTTCTCCATCGTATTACGTCAAATTTTGACACGATAATGTTAACTACGAATATGCAACTATGACACTAGATGAATCATACAAATTCAACTTAAATAAAGTTTGGTCATTAATAACGATTTTTGATAAAAAATGATACAACACAATTATAATACAATTAACGCGTTCTTAATATTCGCTCTCATACAAGCCCAGTTTATGCCCAGCTTTATTCGGGCTTTGTTCAGAAGGCTAAAGCCCAATCACTGCAACGCAACAGAACAAACAAAGTGCACCGCTTAAAAAAATTCAGATAATTAGTTCAACAATGACGTTTTGAGTTTGAAATTATATGAATATCAGTGTATTTTTGTTCATTTTTTTTATATCCGTTCAATGTTGGTCAATTATATGAATGCTCAATTCTATGTTTTAAATTACAAAAATGTCACTTTTTATTCTCTATAAAAATAAACAATAATGAACACTAAACATACAATCTGACATTTTTACAATTGTAAACTCGAAATCAGACATTCATATAATTGACCAATGTTGAACGGGCATAAACAAAAATGAACAAATATACCCTAGCATTCCAACAATTGAAAACACAAAAAAGAACATTCTCCTAATTTTCCGTTAAAAATTGAAAACACAAAATATACCCTAGCTATTCTTATTCTTATTTTATCGTACTTATTCTTATTTTTCACTTCAGCTATATATTCATTTCTATTTTCCCATTTTAGCTATAATATTTTTTTTTTATATCATGGCACTACTCGAAACAAAGTCATATTACCTGACATTATAAGCAAATATTTTCAAATAGGGCATATATATAAAAACTTGAAATATAAATTCTAGTAAAAGTGTAATTTGTCCAAAGCAACGAGAAATTAGTAGATAATTAATCGCTAATGATTCGGTATTTAACAAACAACTAATTCCTTGATTCAAAGAAGAGTTTGTCATACTTTATCAACATAATGATGTGTAAACACAATAGGAAAAAAAAGTAAGATAAAAACACAGAAAATTCTTGCACAAAAAACAAAATTACATGAGAACGATGAGAACAAAGTTAAATTACATAACACTGAATTAAATTCGTTGTGCTCCTGTGACAATATAACGTAACTTTGTTCTCATGTTCTCACACAAAGAAAAATTACCCTACACTCATAGCAACCTTATAGTCAAAACAAAAGGAGAAAAAAGTTGAAAACTCATCATTTAAATTGCATAGCACGGGCAAGCGTGGCTATGGCTAATAACAATTCACAGCATCATCACAGCCTGAATCTTTAACACCTTTTCCTGTTTTCTTCACTCAATAACACTAAAATAATCATGTCCCATTTGCTTCTCTTCCTCATTTTGAACAAAAGGGTCTAAATTTGATTCTTCCCTACCACTTATGGGCTCTTGTTACCAGCCATTCTGACTGCAAAACAACAAAGAATGGAGCCTCCACATTCACTTTTATCATAGACTTTATGGTGATCAACCCATGCATAAATAATGGTTTGAATTTCATCTCTTTAAAGTGGCAATAAGTGGTACGAAATTACCGGCCAATTGTGATGCATAATTGGGTTAGTAGGGACTGGGAAATTTGACAGAAAGCAGGTGGATTTGCCTTGGATCAAATTCATCAATCATTCAAAGCATTAAAGATATAAATATCGTGCAGTTGTGCCACTGTGTGAATATGGTGTAAACTGCTAATTAGAACTGCTCATATACAGGAATGAATTTGTCCTCCTAATTTTGAGTTCTAGCTTCATGAACTGAAAATATCTTTGAAACAAAATCATGCAAATCGTTTGTTCGAATTTTCGAAAAAATTAGTGAATAAAATTCCATGAGAATGTATAAGAATAATGTAAAATAGAGATTCTAATTGGTTAGTCAAATTTTTATTATTATGACGATATGTAGGTCTCACTTGGTTGGGAGTAAGTGAGAGTAAAAATTGTACTTTTAGAGAAGTGTACAATTTTGCTTGTTTGGTTACGTTTCTTAATTCAACTTCTCTGGAAGTCAAACTATTTACTTCCCCTATTCAAGGAAAGTTACGTACTTAGCAAAACCTTGGGAAGTTGAACTTTTCAGGGGAAATTGAACAAATCTTACCATTATATCCCTAAATTTACCTCATAAAATGTTAATTGGATATTGACGAGGACAAGTATGTAAATATCAATGTTAATTTATAAAAAAATCAATAAATATTATCTACTTTTTAAGAAGTACAATTTGAATTAACAAACGACATTTATTCTTATTTTCTGAAAAATTAATTCCCAAAAAATATGACTTCCAAAGAAATGAACTTCTTAAAAAATTTACTCACTCGAACCAAGCGAGGCCATAAAATTTAACTCCAATATTAACATTATCACCTAATAACTTCCCATTTATTTGTAAGGACTAATATCTTTTTGACATGTAACTAAGGGCAAAGCCGCCTCAAGCTTGAAATAAGAGTACGTTATTTTTTTTGGTGACAAGAGAGTAGGCAATTTGTGGGTGGAATTCAATCTATAGACAGAAATAATAGAGAACGAAGGGGCGGTCGTCTCTATATCGACTCGTGTTTATTTTTATAGTTTTTCCTCTATTATTTTAATTCGACTTTTTTCACCTCTTTGAAAAAATTTTTGAGTTCATTGTACATCCCAATCACATTGACGTCGTGTCACCAGCTCAGTGGGATATAACCAGTTGGCAAAACTTCCAACTACATAACAGCTTGATGCGAACCATCTCCACCTACCACAAATGGAGACTCCAACAACAATGGCCATCCCCTCCATGGAAAAACAGGGCTCCACTTATTTTCGGTTCCACCATGCAACACTCTAAAAATTCTGTCTTTTAATCGAAAGACATATCTAATTGTTCTTGTTAGTATTAGTTTGTTCTTATTACAGTATTTGAAGGTTCAATTTGACATACAGTCCGAGGGATCGTTCTGCAAGTTGTAGCAAACTTGGCACTTTTGCTATTCTTGCACATTAGATGCAGACATCCACCTAACTATGCACGTCAATTTGTTTCAGCCCATTTTCTTATCTCTTCCTACCTTTTCGGATTGTTTGTGCTAGCGATGTATGAATAGTTATACGTAAAAACTTGTCGGAATTGAACTGCTCTCGAAGATCCATCGTTTTCATTGCTTTGAAACGGAAACTCGACGTGACCCGAATACAAAAAATTTGTGTCGTTGCGATTGGATCCATTCGAATCTTCGGAACTGCAATGGTTGGTGAGTGGACCATTGTTTAGGTGGTATAATTTTGAGAGGCTCACAACATCAACAGAACAATAATTCAGTTCTATACAACGACCCATCACAATTCAAAAGCTCAAAGAACATGTCTGAAAGGTCTCATCCTAACAAAATCAATCTACCATCGATTGAAATGAAGCTGAATTTGCTTAGAACATTATTTAGAGTGACTCATTGAGTGAGTCAAGTCAGGCATTTGCATGGATTTTGAAAGCCTTATCCTCTCCCTGTATGAATCGTACTATATATTATTGACTAGTTGTCCAGCATGCATACAACAGAATCATACACTCGCATCAAAAAGATGTGATAATTAGTACTATAATATAAACTTTTAATAAATCGGACCTCCCATATTTGTAACGGTTGACGATTTCTGACCCGATAATACGTTTTGTGAGTAAATGATTAAGCTTCGTGCATTTCAACTTAAACAAGAAAAGATTGGTAGTAGTCACGACCTCTTGGTTCAGTGGTAATTGAGGCTGAACTTGGTAGGGCGAATCACGGTTCGATCCCCCGCAACGTCGTTTAGGAGGGAAATGAACTTTAACCCCAAACTCGTTCCTAAACCGGATTAGTCTTGACCCAGTACCGGGACTTGATAAAAAAAGACTAGATATGGGAGTATTAATCGACCAAGAAAAGATGATTTAAGTGGAGTGGGTTGCACGTGTATGTGTGACTCCTGCTGCTGAACTTTCTGACAAGGACTCGTAGGTCAAGAAGTGTGGGGTTCCCTATCTCACATGCTCAAGATCTAGCCTTTAATCGAGACATAGCCACGTTTAACGAATAGTGCTGGTTACCGTTGAAGAAAAATTTGTACATTAATTTTATTTTTTTTGTCACGGTTCGTGATGGTTTATATAAAGTTTAGGTTCAAATACGGTTTAAATAATTTGGTCAGATAGTTACAGTTTTATATTTTGGATGGTTTGATTTTTTGTTAATAAATGTTTTCAGTTTTAATTTAATCGAATCAAATATAATAATTTTTTGATAAGTAAATGAGCATAATTTGGTGCGTTTTCAAAATTTAATAAAATAATATAATTTTATTAATGTGCACTAAAAAACTTACGTATCGAGAGAGACAACAATATGGAGCAAATTGAATAAATAGTGAATTATGAATGAGTATTTATACGTAAATAAAAAAGAAAAAATAACTTAAGTTATAAATAGTCGATTGACAATTTAATAAATAAAACTAATAGTTAACAACCATAATTTTTACCGTTAGCTAACTACAATAAATACAGTCAGTTGCCACTACAAGCTCAACTGTTACACTAGATTTGGTTGAACTGTCGGTTGAATAATTTAAAAGTTATAGATCTTAATCGTAACTATAATGTCATAATTCAAAACTATTTTTTTTTCAAGTTCAATTTAGACGTTTCAAGGACCAATCTTTTACAATGTGATTCTAGTTCGGTTCAACAGTTTCGATCCATTTGGTGGTTAACTTTTTAAGAAGAACTTGACAGGGAAGAAGCGTACGGTTCACATCTTCCATGCATGCTCGAGATCTGCCCATCAATCTAATCAAAACACAAATTGTCGAGTTAATCTCACCAAGAAAGACTTGATTAGTTGAACTTAGGTTTATGAGTAGTAGTATATGGCAAGTTGAGAGAAACAATTTTTAACCACCAAACGCGTAGATCAACTGGCGTGAGGTTGTTCTAGCTTATAATCAGAGATATCGAGTTCGAGTCCTGGGTACGCAGCTGCGTTAAAACTTGGTTGGGAGAGCTTTACCGCCCTTGTTGTGGTCTTGTCCAGCTCGAACTAGGATTAACCTAGGATGTCCATAATACCTCATAGTTGAGAAAAAAAAAAGAAACAGTTTTTAGTGTTATAATGTGCTTGCATGAGTTCCTTCGTACCATATAAAGAGGAGCTGCTGCGATTACATGACAACCACATGGATTTTGTGTATTATCTAACTCCGCGTGTGTTAAGATCCGATGTATCTGGGATTTTATGATTTTTGTCAAACGTATTAGATTTATCGCTCTCTCTTGTATTGACAATAAAAAAAACGATATTATAAGAGGTGTCAATACGACATGTGGAATAAGTATGAGAAGGCGGCAATTTGTCTTTTAAGTGATGAAATTTATTGGGTTATTAAACCTTTTCATATCCAAATAAATTAGAGTTGCTATGATTGTTTTTATTCTAATTCGTGAATGGTGTTGAGTTACTCGTCTCTGGACGATATTATCTCCACCTTTGGGAAGGATTAGTTTAGGATCAGCTTGAGAGACATAACACTTATTTTATAAGAGCGACTTTGCTGAAATTTGATATTGAAAGCATACCAAATCGAATTTTACAAGAAATTAATTGTTAACTCGACGAATACCTCATAAAAAAAAAAGCACTTATGATGAAGTTGGTGATTTTATTTTTGAAAAGGGCTTCATTCATTAAATAACTTGCATGCATGTTATGGCATCATAGTAAGCGAAAGGTCCGGTCTAATTGCGCAAACTTTGTGTGCCATTTCTTTTCTTTTGAATTTAATTCGCAAACCCATGATTGACGTTGTAGCTTTAGCGCCAAAAGAGACGAGTTTGCAGGTCGTCCTATAATTTTAGGACTCACTTACTTTAAATTACTCGAGCTCTTAAGAATTTTATTTATCAGAAATTTATATTTTAAGTAAATTTAACTTACTTAGATTTTATTAAGTAAATAATTTCTTACGAATGAAAAAACTAGAGTGTTCAACTACCAGAAAGATGTGATTAAAAATGTAACAAAGTAAAACAATTTTGTGAACTTACTGAAAAATTCAACTTCTGCTCTCCATTTACACCCAAGCAAATGAGACCTTAGTCGTTATTCGACACAAAGACAAGAGAGACAAAGGGAGCGATAACCTCCTTATCATGCTTGTTTCTATAATCTCAATCTTTTTTTTTTTTTATAGTGTTGTCATTTTTTTAATTTATATATATAAGGAAGCATTTTGATCGTTAACAACAAAATGAATAATGTTAACTTTATCCACTTCCATCATAGAAAAAGAAATAATGATTCTAAAACTATTTAGTAGGTAACCAACTTATATTTTTTCATACGAAAATCCATTTATAGGTTCCCACAAAATGAGGTAACTTCAAAATAACGTTGTTCATAAAATAGTAGTGTAACGCATGTAATAATATTTTGTAATAATTTAACCAACTTCGGTTCATTAGTGCTCAAAAGCTGTCTTAAACACTTGGAATTGCCTCATCACAACACTTATGTATCACGTAATATTTTACGACTGCGCGTAGATCAATTGACGTGAGTTTGTTCTAGTTTAACTAGAGATCTCGCTTTCGAGTCCTGGATACGTAACTGCGTTAAAACTTAGTCGAGAGAGCTTTACTGCCCTTGTAATTCTGCCAAACTCGAACGAATATTAATATGGAGTGGCCAAAAAACTTGTATATCACGTAATCTTTCTCTAAAACCCTAATTCGATGAGTGCATTTGACGTGAAAGATCTCAAATCTTGGCCAAAATTCTTGAAGAAGACAGTAATATTCGTTAAGACCATCTTGGATATGACACGTAACCTTTAATACCATTTATAGTGACGTGTTTAATTCGGGATTTTCATCAAATAATATTTCTGCTTTAGGTAGGTATAGTCTAGTCACGTCTACGTCATCTCTGATTCAACGGTTTCTTTCTACTACGCATAAAACTACTTTATCCTCAAATTATGTATTTATATGACAAATTACATAGGACTGTGTCTTGACACGATAACTTGCGTACACGTTTATAATACGACATAAATTATATAAATTTAATTTTTATAATATTTATATCATAAATAATAGCATTAAATAAAAAATAATATGATATTATTATACTATTAATACGAGCTGATAAAATTTGATAAAAGAATAATAGGAAATTTAATAGAAAAAATAATATAGAAATTAGAAATGACAAAAAATTCATATATGTAGGGACTCGTCCGACGCAATCCGAACGGTCAATTTTTTCAATGTTCAACAGAAACCGCACGAGCAACGAGACAACCCGAAACTAAAAACAATGGGATGGAGCGACGTTAGTATTTAGTACACCCACTCTATTTCTCGCCCAAACTCGCCCCTCTATATAAAAATATATAAATAATATAATATATATGATATAATATAAAATATCTTATAAATTATTTAGATTTATACTTCGAACGCGTGGATCAACTGACGTTGGGTTAATTATAGCTTAACCAGAAATCTCGAGTTCGAGTCCTAGGTACGCAGCTACGTTAAAACTCGGTTAGAAGAGCTTTGTCGCTTTATAATCTTACCCGACTCGAACGAAAATTAGTCATGGTGAATTAAAAAAAATCACCGTATGTCCACCGTATTCACATCCACAACAGGCCCCACCGTATTCTCCCATTCCTAGAAATCGTATAGAACTAATAAAGGGACAAAAAGCAAATTAAAACCAGTAAAAACAATTAAAATAAGCAATAATAACAACAAGACATTTGAATAAGAAACAAAGAAGAGGCTGCAAAGTTTTTGAGTGGGTGTGTCAGTGAGATTGTCTCTCTCTCTCTCTCTGTCACTCAGTCCATTGCAGAGATTGTTGAAAGCATCAAGAAGAAGAAAATGGAAGATAAACCCTAAACCAGTAAACCTAACCTCTTTTTCTTATATTTTCTTTTTGTCTCTTACAACAAAATACAATCAGTTGTTTTCTCCAACACACACAAATGCTACTATGCATTAGTATTCCACTTGGAACTCCTGTAATAACATTTTAACTCTCCTCTCTCTCTCTCTCTCTCTCTCTCTCTCTCTCAGTTCATCAGTCTCTCCAGGCCTTCAACTTGCACACGACATGTCGTTGAAGACAATCGTCAAAGAACTGAAAGAATTACGCGACGATATTTCCTCCAAGTTGAACACACGAACACGACGTCGGAGTGGGGCACACATAGCTCCAGAAGCAGTGTCCGAAACGGTGTCGTTTGAGTCACTTGAAGTTGAAGAAAGTAGAGAACAAAGTCGATGGGCAACTTTGCCTCCGGAGTTGCTGCACAACATTATAGAGCGCGTGGAGGCGAGTGAGACTTCTTGGCCTGCGAGGAGAGACGTTGTGGCTTGTGCTTCAGTTTGTAAGAGTTGGAGAGATATTACTATAGAAATTGTTAAGACTCCGGAGCAGTGTGGCTGCCTTACTTTTCCTATCTCTTTAAAGCAGGTTTTATGTTTTTGAATTGATGAATCCTTTTAAAGTCGGGTTCTTTCCTGGTTTTTGAATTTAAAGTTTTGTTCTTTTTGGTTGGTTTTGATTTTGGTTTGTTGGGTTGTGTTAGCCTGGACCAAGAGATGCTCCAATTCAGTGCTTTATTAAAAGAGAGAGAGCAACTGCTACTTTCCAATTGTATCTTGGATTAAGCCCAGGTAAATGTTTCGTTTCCTTTTCCTGATTGATTTAATCCTGCTTTGTTTGAAGTTCAGTGGTTCAATTTTGTTGTAGTTGGAATCAGATCAGAATGTTGTTCTGAAATTGGTAGCAGCACTCATTGATTTGATCATTTTAGGGCTTGAATCATTTTTGTGGATCAAGTTCTGATAGATTGTTACTTATTGATGCAGCTTTGTCAGGTGATATGAGTAAATTGTTACTGGCAGCAAAGAAGATCAGAAGAGCTACGTGCACTGAGTTTCGGATATCGTTTGTTGGAAGTGATTTCTGCAGAACTGGTAATTCTTATTCTGGAAAATTGAGGTATGCTTAATCTGTTTAATGTTTTGCTTTATTGTTTTAAGGCTTATGATTGCAGAATTTACAATGGTTGGAATCTTAATCAGGTCGAATTTTCTTGGCACCAAATTCACTATTTATGATAGCCAGCCTCCTCATCCCACAATGCAATCCAGTTGTAAGCCACAGCGAAAGATCCACTCTGTCCGGGTCTCGCCTTGGGTACCTCCTAGGAATTATAATGTCGCCAACATATCTTATGAGCTGAATGTGTTGCGCACTAGAGGTCCGAGGAGAATGAGATGTACGATGCACTCGGTACCAATCTCGGCTCTTCAAGAAGGAGGAATGGCTCCCACTCCAACTGAATTCAGAAACGATGAACATCTCTCTTCTCCATCTGTATCAAAAACAAAGCAGCAGCTTGAGTTCAGCTCAAATAGCCTTGCCGAGTCGGTTGAATCAATTTGTAGCAAAAGGGATCCGTTGATTTTGAAGAATAAAGCACCTAGATGGCATGAACAGCTGCAATGTTGGTGCCTAAATTTCAAAGGACGTGTTACAGTGGCATCTGTGAAGAATTTCCAGCTGGTTGCAGCAGCAGAGCCTTCCCAGAATATTTCGGCGGAAGAACAAGAGAAAGTTATTTTACAATTTGGAAAGATTGGGAAAGACATTTTCACCATGGATTATCGTTACCCTCTCTCCGCATTCCAAGCCTTTTCGATCTGCTTGAGTAGCTTTGACACTAAACCAGCTTGTGAATGAGTTATCTTTACCATCTTGGATCATAATTATGTCAATCTTATCTTAGATTTTCTTGTATATAATCTATTTAAAGGAAATATCTTTAGGGTTTGCCTTTTAAATCCTCTCTACTGGTTTCATGCACACAATCTGTAATTCACTAATATGTTTCTGATAAGCAGAATGGGTTAGTCATATTCACCAACCTGTTATAGTCCAGAAATCCGGGCAATTGAGGCCTGAGAATCAGCATATGTTGCAAGAAACTTTTCATATAGTATAGTATAAAAATCAAAAGCATTACAAGTAGAAACATTACTCGTCTGGATCAGATTAAATCCTTATTTTTCTTATAGAACAATCGGCCGGGGTAATCCCTGCTTATTTTCACTGTTATATTTGGCTGCTATTATCATGCACTATAATTTCTGCAAATGCTTGTAGCTCAGAAAATCCCGATGTCTTTGCTGTTCTCTCCACAAGTGAAGCGACAGCCGTGCCGACGAGGTTTATCCGGATTATCAAGTTCATCGTCGCTTGGTTCCAGAAAAAGTCCTCTCAGGCATCTTCTTCTCACCGTAGGCTCATATGTAAGCTTCTGAGCGGGGGCGATGCTAAATTCAGCCTTACGTGCAACTGACTCCGGTATTGGGGTTGCAGGTTCAGGCTGGTTATTAGAGAACTCCAGATGAACACCAGGGTCGTTTTCACTTACTTTACTTTCCAACAAAATTGAGTTATTAACGCTTTGTATGTTGCTGTTTATATATGCCTTAGTTGCAGGCTCTTCTTTCATCGCTTTTTTCGATCCCCTTCCCCCGGAACTTGCTTCCCCATCAGTGGTTGTACCCTCTGTGCTTTCATCTGGGTTGGTCTTGTAGCCACGATGGATGTGAACTGATCCTTCCTTCTTGGCTGATTCAGAGCCAACATGCATGGTTGCTCCTTTGTTTTCACCAGCTAATGTTATGACACTTACCTGATTTTCATCCAGTGGCTGATTTGATTGAATTGTTCCCACCTTGTGAATCAACTTGGAAATGTCTTCCCTGATTTCTCTGTGCAATGGAACTTGCTGTCCATTGGATTTGAAAGTCTTATCATGAGAATCAATTATTGAATGTTTGGCTCTAGAATGAGTTGAACTCACAGTTTTGGTGTGCTCTTCCTTGCGTCTTCTCTCACCATGAATTATAGCATCCTCCAACCTTTTGCTTTGTGGTTCTGAACTTGAGTCAGCTGTTATGACCTTTGTTTCATCAGTCTTGAGTTCTTCAGTTTTCTTGGGTTCATGTGTTTCAGTTATTTTCTTTATTGTCTCAGTTGCTGCTGCAAATCTTATCGGTTGTACAGGTTGTGTTGTTGGTTCTTGTTGAGAAGCAGATATATCTTTTGTCGTGTCCGACACTTTTTTAGATGGGGAAGTTTTAGGTGATCTTTGGCTCAAACGTTGAGATTGAGGTTGTTGGGAAGTTTTCCGGGTCGGTGATGGAGGCACAGATGAAGCTCTTGATGGCGGAGTAACACGAGAGGGTGACCGAGTTTGGCTTGTTTCGCGAGTCGGCGATGTTGGCCGAGAGGCAAGCTTGTATTCAGTGATCACTCCTCTAGGAGATGGTGGCACAGATGAACCTCTTGTTTCAGTTATTGCACGAGTTGGCGACACAGGCTGCGAAACAGTTTGTGGAATTGGTCGCGGCAGCACAGGTACAGTTCTTTGTGGTTGTGGTTGAGGAGGAATCGGTGCCGCAATCCCAGCTGGTCGAAAAGGCAGCCGTTGAATGGGAACAGCAGTCGTGGTTGGTCGGGCAGGGGCTTGAATTTCTGGTGCAGGTCGAGAGGGTTGAGGTTCAGCAGCGGGACGAGGAGTGGTAAGCCATGGCAGCCGAAAGCGAAATTGTCTATCAGCCATGGCAAGAAATGATGAAGCATTAACAAATAAATGATGGTAGTGCTCACTCTGATAGAGAAATCAGGTATTAATAGGTTTTGAGTTTGATTCGTTGGAAAGCTTCTGATACTTTTGTATAACATACCTTTCAATTGCTTGTTCTTTCCCAACTCCAAAAGGCAAACTTTACTTCTGCAGAGAAATTCTGGATTCTTTACGTTCATCCAGACATACAAGAAAAGAACTATCTTAACATAAAGTAATGGCAGCACTGCAAGACATTCTTCCTGTCCCATCTATCTGAAAACTCTCACCATAGACTAATATAAAACATGTTAACACATTCCACTGTGTCTCATTCTTACAACAGAAGATTAAGAAATCGTTGTTCCCGTGTTTAGAGCCAACATGCAAGCACTAATCCGAGGCGTAAAATCTTGGCGAGAAACATTAATGGCGGCAAATCTGGCGCATTTTCGCAGAAGCGAAACACCGCGGAGGAGCAACATGATTTCAGGCATTTCCCCGTTACAAGAGAAAGGATTAGAGAATGTGACAGTGGCAGATGTTATGATGAACAAGGGAGAAGAGAAGGTTGGAACTTACCTATGCTGCCATACAAATGATACAGTCTATGATGCTGCCAGGACTGTAAGTTGTTTCAACAGTATTTCAAAAACAAAAAGATGCTAACTTCCAATTAATACTCAACCTCATGCATTCTTACTAACGTCCAGCAAATTTCCACCAGATGGCAGAAAATAATATTGGATCATTGGTAGTATTAAAGCCCGGAGAACAGTATATTGCTGGAATCATCACCGAGAGAGGTAAACTAATTTCTCTGCAAGAATTTCATCAGACCAAACGACTCTAATCATTCTAATTCCTAATGGCTTTTAATGATGGACTTCATGAATGAACAGACTATCTGAGGAAGATAATTGGACAAGATCGATCATCAAAACACACAAAAGTTGGAGAAATCATGACTGATGAGGTTATGTTGTGCACAATATTTGTTTTCTTTGGGCAAAACGAAATCTTTCTCCTATCTAAAAACTGTTCTTTGACTTTTAACAGAGCAAATTAAAAACAGTGACATCTGGCACAAGCGTACTAAAAGCCATGCAGCTAATGACAGGCAAGTAATATGTTCATCATAATTTTCCAGAAAAGAAGTTCATAGTTTTGATACTCCATGAACATTGACAGGAAAAAGTTGTTTAACAGATCATCGGATACGGCATGTTCCTGTCATAGATGGAAGGATAGTAGGAATGATATCTATCGTGGATGTCGTGAGAACAGTGGTGGATCAGCAAAAGGGAGAACTGAAGCGGCTGAATGAGTTCATAAAAGGAGAATACTATTAAATCTGGGCCTCAATATATGCATGAACACAGCTTGCAAAAATCTATTTGTAATCCAGATTCAAAATAAAGGAAAATTAGAAAGCGTATCAATCAATGGCACTAACCTTGGTAAAATGATTCTTGTGTGCAAGACCATGCAACTCAGAGAATTGAAACAGGTTTCACAAATGCAAAACTTACATAGGCAGGCAAAATTATTGATGACTCTTGCCCCATTGTCTGTTGCATCGTAATCATAAAGTGTTTGTTTCTAGGTCCGTCCCGGCTTAACCATTTCGTGCACCATTAGAGACAGGTCTAAATCCTTCGAAGAAAAACCTCGAGCTTCCATAATCCTACGTAGTCTTCGAGCTTCCTGGACAAACCCTCCGGCAATAAGCCCATTAATAACCCGAACAAATTGATTCTGTCCAAGCTCCTCACTCTTAGCTTCCAGGACACCAAGAGCTTGCAGGGTTTTCTTCTCATTTTTTGCCCTTGCATACATATCGCAAAGGCTTACTTGAACGGTAATTGGAGGAGCATCGCCCAGCTCAGCGATCTTGTCGAGCAACTGCTCGACCTCTTCAACCAACAGCAATTTACTCAACCAATCAATAAAAACAGAATAAGTCCTTAATCCAGGCTCAAACCCATCCTTCTCAAGTTGCAACAAAAGGTTTAGGGCCTTGTCCAGTGAATTCTCATTCTTCTCATAAGCAGCAATCATACTAGCAGTGCACCTGTCATCAGGCTTCAATCCAGTTGCTATCATGAAGTCAAAGTGACGTCTTGCCTCCGCTGACTTACCAGCTTGTTCATTTGCCTCGATAAGTAAAGTATAATACTCCAAACTTGGCTCAATCCCGGAATAGCTCATTTGTTCTGAAATTCTTCTAGCTCCATTAGCATCACCACATTGCACAAATGATCGAAGTAATGCCATGTAAATCTCCCCGGTAGGCTTGATATCTCTTGACTGCATATCTCTCAAAAGTTCCTCACCCGAGTTTGGTTGGCCACTATTCACAAACCCCATGATCATTGAGCTGTAAACACTGGCATTTGGTTGGAAACCGTGGCTTTTTAACTTGTCAAATGCTTCTTTAGCACACTCAACATTACCTGCCTTCCTGTACATGTCTACCAAAACTGAGGTGGTAATAATATCAGGAACAATGCCATTTTCGTTCATCTTTGCAAGTATTCTTTCAGCATCGTCGAACCGGTTATCTTTAGCATGAACTTCAATAAGAGTGGAGTAGTCGCGAATGTTTGCTTGGAAAGATCGTTCATCCAACAAAATCTCAGCTATCTACAACATAAATAAAGTTCAGATGTGATTCACAAAACTAGTTGATTATCAACAAAATGGACAAACGCGGCATTATTATAAACAGAAAACAGTAAGTCATATTCCACCAGGAACAATGTACTTGTAAGGATTGGTAGCAGAAACCAAACAAATAGCGTACCTTAGCGTACAAAGCATTGTTCTGTTCTTTCAACTTATCAAGCAAACTGATCCAATCAATCCTGCTAGGTTGCAAAAGATCTGCCCATTCTGCTAGCACAGGAGAAACGTCATCTTCTTTCGTCAGGGAAAGAATTTTCTCAGTGATCAGTTTGGACTTCCCGGTTATCGGCTTAGGTTCATGAGGCAAAATTATTTCTTCTCTCTCGTTGACTTTATCGGCAACTTCAGCCCACCTTGGTTTAGATAGATCAAGTCCATATATCTTGTACTTGATCTTTCCATGCCTCTTTGGAAGAGATACAACCTTAGCATTATCCTCACTCATGACAGGCTCTTCAAATGTGGCGTTGATGCTCTCTCCCTTTTCTTCTTCTTTCTCTTTGGCTTTAGCTTCTTTTCTCAACCGTTCCAAACTTTCATAAAACTCACTCTCCTCCATTTTCTCGCGCGCCCATTTGTGTCTAAGCTCTCTCAACATGTCACCGCGAATACCAATTTCTCCCGCAAACCTGCACATTTCTTGCACCTCCTCACATTGCAAAAACCCCTTCATCTTCTCCTTCTTCCTCTCCTTTTTCATATCATCCAAAACCGAATTACTCACTTCCCAAACCACTTTCCACAAATCCTCGCTAAATTCTTGTGACTGACCAGTATTTGCTGTGCTAAGCATATGCTCAACCCCACCCTTTTCCATTTCTACAAGAACTTTTTCAACAATTACCAAAAGCATTTCATCAATGGTCTTCTTATCACAATGTGTATAAGCCTCAGATAACTTTCCACGCATTATCCACACAAAACGCGACAAGAACTCATTCATAGCGTCATCCTCCTCCTCCTCCTCCTCGTCATCATAATCAATCTTAGAACTAACCACAACTTGACTAACCATACTAGAAGGAGTACAATGTATCCCTCTATTAAACAACAAATTGGGGTTTAAGCTTTCCAGATTTTGGTGAGAACATTCAATCAAGCTACTAGATGAACAAAAAGTTGAAAAATTCCAAGATTGTGAACCCAAAACCCTTGTATTAAATCTTAACAAACTAATTATACTTTTTCTACCAGCTAATAGCCTCAAACCCATTTCTTCAATTTATATATATGAAAATACAGTACTCACAAACCTGAACAATTCACTGATTGCAACAACTATTGTTTGGGCTTAAATATCTGAAATGACAGAAAACAAACAAAATTTTAAAGATAGATCATTTCGTCAATAAGAACAAGAAAGAAAAGTAAAAGCTTTGGATTAGAAGAAGAATTACCTGAAGAAGAAGAAGAAAGTCTAAATTGTTTGGATTTGAGGGTTTAAGAAACAGAACTAAAAGTTAAAACAATTCTAAACCCTTGTCTATTTTTCCTTATTATATTTGTGGTCCAATAAAATCAGTAATCTCTAAATTGTTCAGTCATTACTTTTGAAATTCTTATTTGGTCCAAATTTGACGCCGTTAACGTTTTGTCATGTTATCTGCTCTCAAGCATATGTATTTGTTATATCATTACAAGAATATATATACCACAAAGTGCGTAGATCAACTGGTGTAAGGTTGTTCTAACTTAACTAGATATCTTGAGTTTGAGTTCGAACATACGGTGCTCCCACTGTAAAATTTCTCTAGATTTGTACCTACAAGCCCAATCAAGAGTATATTGCATATGTTCTATAGTACAATGAAACAGTATCTAGAAGACTCGTATGGATAATTTACTTGCTTCATTGGATACCTTTCTAATTTATTCCCATAAGGACCAGAATTTTACACATTGATGAGGCATCTCCGAGAAATAAGTCAGGCGACAATGTAGGAAGGCGGACGACAGGTTTGTATAGCATCGCTACAGTAACGGACGACCCTTGGCAAGCACGGACGACAGCTGCTGGATCGATTAGTGCATGATTATAGAACTATTATTATTATTGAATTCTTAGTCACTTTTTTTACTTAATTTAGATCACTTAGCTGATATTGGAATTCATTTTGATTAGCGGTAATGACAAGACATCGTACGGTAATGACAAGTCATTCGTATCCTACGTTCGCAGGTTCGAATCTTTGCTGATATCGTTGGGACTTTCCTCTTTTAAACTCAGTACTTAAACTTGCTTAAGCTCGAGCTAACGTAAGAACTCGACTTGTCACTAAGCATAATGCCTACACAAAACAGGAGAAGTTCTGAAGAAAACTACTCTTGGCCTTGAAATACAATACAAAAATAAGATGTGGGATGTTAGATCGCCGTTGACGGAAAAGTTAGTTAGAATCTTCATGGTAAGTTCTTAGAATTCCTCAAACTGCGGTTCAAGAACATTCAAGATTGCATTAAGAACTCCAGATGCCACGATTACAGAATGTAATCTTCCTGGCGTGAAGGAAGTTCGAACAAATGCAAGAGCTTCTCCTCTTATTTATGAATCGATAAATGAGGTAAGCATGTAGATTGAATCTGCATCCAATGTTAAGCCAAAATTTCATTACAGAAGAATCAGTCAGTAATTTCATTACCAAACATACTTGCTTTTACAAAAAAAAATTGCCAAAATCAACTCTGCTGAATCTTTTAGAGCTATAACATCACGTAAATCATGAGCATCCTTCAAAAATTTAACCACTGATCTCAGATGACCACTCGGAAATAACCAATCATATGATTCCTCCTCAGATTTCTTCAGTCCTTCATTAATACCTTACTGTTAAGCATACTATGTCAACAAGACATCCACCAGAACTATAATTCTATTATTGTATCTTCATAGAACACTTTCCTAATTGTAACTCTTCACATTATATATTTGTAACTACTGAGATCAATAAACGTCAAGCATTGAATCCTATTATGGTATCAGAGCACGTGAATCTCCTAACCGAGTAGCGCTCGAAAAATTCCTATCAGAGTTGGTGCCGAAGCATTTCTGTATATTGAAGAAGAAAGAAAGCTTACAGACTCTTAAGAAATACAAGTTTTCAATCTGTTGTAAAATAGCCAAACAGACCCACTCTTAAGCTGCTAAAAAAACTAAAAGCGGG
>CANYCX011037784.1:0-10718 GCA_948193385.1 Breynia disticha f. nivosa | reverse complement strand
TCGGCCACCACATTAGCCTTTCCTGGGTGATATTCAATCGAGCAATCATAACCTTTCAACAGTTAAATCCAACTCCGTTGTCTAAGATTCAGCTCCTTCTTGGTAGTAACATACTTCAAGCTTTTATGATCCGTGAAGATCTTGAAGGTTTCTCCGCAAAGATAATGCCTCCAAGTCTTTAGAGCATGAATTCTTGCCGCAAGCTCTAAGTCGTGCGTCGGGTAATTCAGCTTGTGTGGCCTCAGCTGTCTCGACGTAGACGCAATCACCTTTCCATTTTGCATCAATACACCACCTAAACCTATCCCAGAAGCATCAGTGTAAACCACATATTCACCGTCCTTTGACGACAGAGTCAATATCGGAGCCTCAGTCAACCTCTTCTTAATCTCCTCAAAACTCCTCTGGCATTTCTCACCCCACACAATCTTAGCATTCTTTCTCAGTAAACACTACAAAAAATCTCGCATTTAGAGTCCAAAAATTTGGACTCTAAATGCAAAAATCTGGACACTAAGTGAAATTAGCGTTCAATTTTTGGACGCTAAAATTGGACGCGAAAACGCTTGACTCTAAATTTTGGACGCTAATTTAGGGTCCACATGGAAGCCAAATTTTGTGGGTTTTTTTCCCGCTACACTATTCACAGAGTCCAAAAATTTAGCGTCCACGTGGATTCCAACTTTGGCACCCACGTGGACTCCAAATTTGGCGGGTATTCTTCCTGTGTCACTATTCACAAGGCCCACAATTTGGCGTCCACGTGGATGCCAAAATTTATGGCGGGAATTCTTCCCTCGTGACTATTCACGGGGTCCACAATTTCGCGTCCACGTGGACTCTAAATTTGGTGTCCACGTGGAGGCTAAATCCAATTTAGAGTCCACGTGGACTCCAAATTCGCCCGCCAAAATTTCGCGCGACACTGTTTATATTCCCACCTAATTGGCATCCACGTGGACGCCAAAATTAGAGTCCACGTGGATGCTAAAAATTTAGCGTTCACGTGGAGTCTAAATGCACAAATTTAGCGTCCGAATTTAGTTGGACTCTAAATTTTGGACACTAAACCCACAGAATCTTGTAGTGAAACTAGTCAGGGGTCTCGCAAGGATTGAGAAATCCTAAATAAACCGTCGATAATACCCTGCCAAGTCTAGAAAACTCCATATTTCCATCACATTCTTTGGAGCTTTCCACTCTTCCACAGCTTTAATCTTCGAAGGATCGGGTTGCAAGCCGTATCTAGAGATTACATGTCCAAAAAATGCAACCTCCTTCAGCTAGAATTCGCACTTGGAGAACTTAACATACAACTGTCTATCTCTCAATATTTGTAATGCTACCCGCAAGTGTTCTTCGTGCTCGCCCCGACTCTTAGAATAAATAAGAATGTCATCTATAAAAACCACCACAAATGTATCCAGATAGGGCTAGAAAATTTTATTCATTAAGGACATAAACGCGGCTGGGGCGTTAGTCAACCCATATGGCATCACCGTGAACTCAAGCCATATCTGGTTCTGAACGTTGTCTTCAGTACTCACTTCTCATCTACTCTCAAGTGCCAGTACCCCGACCTTAGGCCGATTTTTGAGAAAATCACAGCACCTTTCAACTGATCCAGAACATCGTCAATTTGGGGCAACGAATATTTATTCTTTATCATCACCCGGTTCAACTGACAGTAGTCGATACATAGCCTCATACTCCTGTCCTTCTTCTTTACAAACAATACTGGCGCTCCTATGGAAAAATACTCGGTCTAATGAATCCTTTATCGAGCAATTCCTCCAATTGCTTCTTTAACTCATTCCAATTTGACTGGAGCCATTTGATGGGGTGCTATCGATATTGGAGTTGTTCCTGGCACAGTCTCAATTTTGAAATCTACCTCTCTGATAGGAGGTAATCCAGGCAAATCCTTTGGAAATACGTCCAGGTACTCACACACCACTAGAACTTCAGACACTCCCACACTAGGTTTTGTGGTATTACACATTATCCAGGTACGCCTCACATCCCTCTTTCATCAAGCTCACGGCTTGTACGGCGGATATCAGATAAGAGGGAACTACTCTTCTATCCCCCACAAATAATATTTCATTCTTCCCATCAACCTCAATTGACACATCTTTTGAGAAACAATCCACTATGGCTCTATGTTTTGAGAGCCAATCCATGCCCAAAACCAATCCAAAATTCTCTAGATGGATCACCACCAAATCCGCCTGGAATTCACGGTCGCTTATCACTATCAGGCAAGCTTTGACCATTTTTTCACTCTCACCACTTACCCAGACGGCATTCACACCTCTATAACATAATCTAAAACATCAACCCCCACATTAAATTTTAAGGCATGATCATAATCAATGAATGAACATGATGCACCAGAATCTATGAGCATATAAATAGGAAGACCCAAAATGTAAACAATATTAGAAATGACATTAGGGTCATCCATCGCATCTCCTCGGGCTATAACATAGACCCTGGCCTGAGGTGCTGCCGAGGCTGGTGGCTGGCTACGCCAGAAACTTTGAAGTGTGATCCAGCTCTTCTTGAATGTGCTCCTCTGCCTTTATTTCTGATGACGCTCCTCTGATTATCCCCTACGTTGCTCTGGGAGTATTGAGCCTTGGCCTCATGATTTTGTTTCTAGAAGTAATCCTTCACCATATGCCCTTTCCTCTGGCAATAAAAACAGACCATGTCTGCCCATTTTCTTCCATCAGTCACACTCCCACCACTGTGCCTAGAGAAAGGTCTTCTTGCAAAGCCCGCTCCTCTGCCGCCAAACTTCTTAGATTTGGTCACTCCAAACCCCTGAGAACTTAAGCTCTTTGCCCCACCAGAGCTTCCCTCATGTTTAGCCTTCTTGGTCTTTCGAGGCTTCTCCTCCCCAAGAGCCTTCTCTGCTCGTAAAGCAGCAGTAAGCAGAGCTGAATAGCTGGCAGGTTGTATTACCAGCAAGAGACGAATCTTCCAGTTTAACCTCATCTCAAAACGGTATCTCTTGGACTCATCGGTCGCCACTTCCTCTGGAGCGTGTCTAGAGAGTTGGGTAAACTTCACTTGATAGTCTGCTACAGAGAGATCTCCCTATTCCAGCTTAAGGAACTCTGCCTTCTTCCCTCTCATGTACATTGGTGGAGTGTACTTCTCGATAAAAACTATCTAAAACTCCTCCCAAGTCATGGTAAGAGGTTCATTCAAACTGCCAGGGACCATATCCCACCAATTTACCGCTTTCCCTTCTAACAATAAGGTAGTGTATTGTAATTTCTGCACAGAAGTGCAATTCATCCTCCTTAGGACCCTCTCAGTGTCCCTCATCCAATCTTCAACAACAGAGGGATCGGTAGTGCCAGAGAAAGGCTTCCCTCCTAGCTTTTGGATTTGCTCATAATTCCGATCAATTTCCAACCTCCGAGCTCGAGGTAATTGCTCCCTCACGGTTGCTCCGATAAGTTCTAGGAGTTGTTGGACAGCCTGAGGCTGACCTTGAGCATGAGGGTTGGACGGTGCTTGTTCACTTGCACTGGGGACGTTAGCATTCCCCCGGACCGACTCAAAAGAATCGACGGCTTCATGTGCACTATCTCCTTGTCCCTCCTCCATTCTAAAACATGAATGAAAAGGACCTTTATTAAAGACAAATTGAAAAGACAATGCACATTCCAATAATCTTGCATGCATGCAATGAAAACTTGTTTTGGAAATCCCAATAATGCATGACTTACGACCCATAACTTCAGGAACCAAGGTTTTTAACAACCTAGGCTCTGATACTACAAAATGTGACCCCCAAATTCGACTACCACTTTTGTTCATATTTTTATTTTCTTTAATCCGTCTAGTGGTACTAGAACTCGAAAATCATAAGTTTTGAAAATGACAATCCAGAAAGACATTATAAAAATTTACATTGCATTACTTTAGGTAAACTTATACAAAGTTTGTGAAGAAAAATGCTCTAAGAAGTTTAAGGTGTACAAAATACCTAGGGTTATTAAAGAAAATGAATTGAAATAATTCCATTTCAATGATAACATAACAAAAGAATGTATCTTGATGATGTGTAAATGGTTGAAACACGAGATTGTGGATTTGCTAAGATGTATATTGTGATTAATTGATGGTATATTGTGATTGATGGTATATTGTATGTGAATGATATATAGTGTTTGACTATCCTAGGATTTATTTGACTTGTGTGACTTGAAGGGTATGTGGTGGGTTAGCACAATTGTATGATTGATCATCCTATGTGTATTTGTATGTGATCATGGTTGAAATTGAGATGTTGGAAAAATGTGTTTGATTGATGGTATATTGTGTTGGGTGAAATTGATACATGTATTAAATTGTTGGTGTGAATTGTGAATGGTCTGATGGTTCATTTGTGAATGAGATCATGTGTTAATATGAAATTAAAAAGTGTCTGAAACAAGGGAAACTGGTTGGGAAACAGTTTGGCTAAACTGTTACCTTATTCGTTCCACTCATAGGGAATTTTTAGAAGTCTGAAACGGGTTCCAGAATGGTTTGCCTAAACCGTCCACAAAACCGTTCCACATCTAGAACAACACGGATTAGCTGGAACGGTTTGAGAAATAGTTTGACCAAACCATTTCTAAAATTGTTCCCATGCATTGAAATGTGCAATCAGCTTAACATGATTGTGTTTGATGAGTGCTCGGTTGCGATGAGGTTATAAATTGATGTAAGATGAATATATAAATTATGTGATTATGATTGGGTGTTGTTGAATGTATGATTATGCAATGTAAATAATTAAGGATTTAATGAATGAGTTCTAAATGTAAACTGGATATATGTAAATAATGGAATGAGGTTATGAAAAATGAACTAACTTGCGTGCCACATAGTAAAGAGAGAAGAAATAAATTGAAATTGTGACTGCTTGAATATACGATTGCATTGGGCTAGATTGGGTTAGATAGTGGCGTGCGGATATTCACTCAATGAGTTTTAATACTCGTATTTTGTAAAAATGTATGTTGTATGCAGGATTAGAAGGATTTCCACGAGCGAGGACGACAGAGCTCATTTGGAAAAAAATTGATTTGGGAAAAATAACAAAATGTATATTTATAGTATTGCATAAGTTATTTTACTTATTGCATTGTACTTTTGAAATCCACAATGCGCATGTATATATATTGTTTGAGCATTGGTTCTTTTAGAAAAAAAGAGAAAAGAATTTTTATTCTCGTTTTCGAATTAATTAGAAATAATTAGGAATTAATTTGAGTGTCATAATTACACTAGATTCACACAAGCTGAACTTAAATGTTAGAAGCTTTTTGTTGAATAGAATCGAGGGCATATTAAATCAACATAAGGCTGAGCCTATGGATGTGTTGACTAAAACAACCTGTGTTTTGATTGTATTTTGGATTGAGCTGTAAACTGTATACATAAAATATGATGCATGTTTGATAATTCACTATAGAGTGACATGTACAGGTAACAAAATTAATGAACAGAAAGAAAAGTTTTTAACTATATGCTAAAAATAGATTATATGAACAATGATTATGTGATTAACATGGTAATAAGATTAGGATCACTTACATGTATCATATGACTCTCAGTCAAATGAACCAAACACTCCTTCCTTATAAAGTCTCTTCATGCATTTCTCATTAACGTGGCCTAAATGATAGTGTCAATTGTAGGTAGGATTAATTTCATGTGTCTTAACCCTTTTGGTATTTATGTTACAAACAAACTTGGTATCATCTATGTCTAGCACATAAAGGCCATTACTTAAGCTTGCAAACATATTACATGCTTCTTTGATGTTATATATAAATCCATCTTTATCTAGATAAGACACTGAAATTACATTCCTACATGTAGTGAGAATATAATAACAATTCTTCAAGAGAAGAATTAGTCCACTTGGTAAAGTTAATTCAAAATCTCCAATTTCTTTGGCAGCAATCTTTTCTCCATTCCCCGTATAGAGGTTGACTTCACATTTAGCTAACTCTCTTATATTTCTTAGTCCTTGCATATTTGAACAGATATACACCCCACATCTGGTATCCTGTAAAATTCCTATCCTGCTACGCAAAAAGGGAAAAAACCCGAAAAAACCTACCTAAAAACCCTCATTTAGCATATGAGTGCATTATTTATTTACGACATGATAGCATGCCATTGTTGGCATTTAAAACAAAAGTGAATCAAAAGGAATAAATTAATTAAATAAGTTCTAGGGACTAAATTGAAAAGAAAGAAAGCATAAAATGGTAAAAATACATCATTTTCTTTATAAAAGGAAATGCCTAACATATTTATACCATTCATAATCACTTGTAAACACCTCCTAACTTCCGAGAAATCTCTTTTTTTTTTCCATCAAATAATCAAGAGGATTTTTTGTGATTTAGATTGAAAACCTAGGGATTTTCTTACTAATCATCGCTCCAACAAATTTATGTGTTCATAAGCATTAAGTTTTAAATTTTTAAAAATACTTTTTGAATGGTTATTTCTTTGAAATGTTTGTGTTAGTCACCTACGTTTGTCTTAGAATTTATACAAATAATCGCTAGCATGTTTGAAATAGGAAATAGGAGAAAAATATTTTGAGATTTCAGCACATTGTTATTGTAATAAAAATTTTTATGCTCAATGTTTTAGGCGTTGTTATTTATGTAAGATAAATTAAATGCAAGAAATACAAAATTTGTAACTATAAGAAGTTAGTGAACTTTTGGCACAAAAATAACATAATTGGTTTTTTTCAGTTTAGGAGATATATTTTAAATGGTAGTCTAGAAGAATTATTTTTAGTATACATATAGGATAATAACACATCCCGAATCCAGAATAATTTGAGTTAAAATAAAAGAGTTATAGCCATTCAAAGTGAGTAAAAAAACACTAAAAATCTGCATTTATGACATTTCATGCATTCATTAGCATTATTCACTAACTAACATTTGTACATTGGTATAAAGATATCTACTTGATTATACGACATCAGGGAACTACTCAGGAGAGAGAAAGGGATCGAGATAATACTGAGTACTTTAGTTAGCTAAGTGAGTAAAACCTAAGGATCAAATTCCTTGCTTTATACTTACTATCACTTAAAAGAAGATGAATTTATATTGATTTCTTATGTTGATATTGATATATGTTCATATGGTACATTGAATATATGTTTGTCAGAAAATTTCTAGAGTATGATTTGTTGATGTTGTATGCAAAGGTTGCACCATTTTAACGATTGCCTATGGCCAGATTGTTATTGTGATTGATGAATTGTTTGCAATTGTTGTGCATTTGATTTCATTGGTTTATTTGATGTTTGGTACACTAATAATTAGCAAAGGTCATCCCAAAATTTTCAATGAAATGATAAAGCAATGTCAAAATAGTAAAGTTTATATTGGCGATTGTTATATGATTGTTTCAATGAATGATATAGTGTTTTTATGTTCATATGACATGTAATTAAAATGGAATCTGTGATCGATTCATTCAATTATTATTAAATGACTTAAGGATAAAAAATTAAAGACAATGGGCCAACGTTAAATAAAGAGCAATTGGAAGAAATAACGGAGCAATGAAAAAAAGTAACGGAGCAATTGGAAGAAGTTCAGGTGCAATAGGAAGAAGTGAGTTAATTCAACGAATCAATCTATCGCAGAAAAATAAAAAGTACCATTCACTGCATACAAGTGAATATATAGTAATTATTATTAGTGCATTTGTTCTTTTGAATTTGAGAAATATGACGATTTACTCTTTGAGTTTACGGCTCATTAATTCGCTTTTATTTTTCATACTTAAATAGAGTTGCATGTGGAAATAACAGTGTGTTCCATGAGTTTTTCATAAATCGTCTAGCTATAGCTTCACAATCTTCTCACTCTCATTTTGCATTTGTATACATAGGTTTAAATGTGAATTTTGTATGAATTGATACTTCTCTAGTGTAATTTAATGTTTGTTAAAATGTGTGCAGGATTATGATGGTTTAAATGTCATTTTCTTTAACTGAATATTATATGTTGGGATTTTTGACATGTTCTAACAACTGAGGCAGTGGAAATACACTTAAAACATGTCAAGAATAGCCCAAGATTCACATCAAATTGTGTTTAACACATATATATACACAAGGGTAATAACTAGATGATATAAAATCGAATCTTTAATGAATAAAACGTACCTTTCTTCTTTTCTTTCTAGGCCGTGTGAGTTCTTTGCCAAGAACAGTTAACTACAATCTCAGAATACTCCAAGATGACCTTTTTGACACCAAGATCGAACCCCAAGTGTGATTCCTCTACAACACCAACACACGGATTAAACAGAAACATGTACTAGCACAAAGAATAAATCGATTCACCTTTAATGTCAAGATCAGATGAGAATCGTGTGGAAAAAAGAGGACCACGTTGATTATGACCAGCCTCTTTTTCCTCGTGCCTCTCTTTTAGAAAAACCCTAAATCATTCTCAATTTAGGTGGAAGCTCACATTTTGGTGGTATGTTTGAGGGGACAAATTCTCTCTTCAAAAACTAGGGTTTTAGGTGATTTTATAAAGGAGAGGTTTGCAAGATTAAACTACTTCACAATCCTAAACCCATTAGAACTTTGTTAAGTATTTAATTAAAATAAAATTCCTCAAAAGACACCCTTCAAAAATGTGATTGTATGTGGATAATTAATAAGAATCTTTCTTTTAATTTATCTCACATTAATCTTCTCTTAACTTAAGACAAGTTGTAACGCCCCAAAATTACTATTAATTAAAAAAATTTAAAATAAAATACATAGAAAAATAAGGGAAATTTTTTTGCGTTTTATTTTGGGTAAATAAATAGGTGAGTAGAGTGGAGAATTAGTTTAATTGGGAATTTTAGGAAAATTGGAGGAATTAGAAATTTTGAGAATTTTTAGGTTGCGATTTAGTGTGGTTCGAGTTAGAAGGGAAGTAAGAAGTGAATAGTGGAACCAACCCACTAGACAACCCTAAAAAGTTTTCCCTCATTCCTTCTTCTTTCACTTTCAGGCCCCTTTCCTTTTCCCTTTTCATTCTTGGCTAAAAACCTCCATCGACCCTCACTCTTCACAAAATTTACAGCTAGGGAGTTTTTGGAATCGAATTTTGGTTTGAATTTAGGCAAGTTATCATCCCTTCCCTTCCATTCCTGTTTTTCTCCAACACCCTAGTTTCTAACCCTCATAACTCTTTCAATTTAGCTCCAAATTGAGTAAATGATGGCTTGTTAGAAAGCTTGAAAACCCATTACTAACCATTCTTTACTGTAAATTGTTGTTTAAGGACTTAAAAATGTTGAGAGAAGTGGAACCCTAGTAACTGACGAATTTGGGCTTTTGCCAATGGATGTGTTTTCGTCACTTGGGTAAGCTTCATTAGAGTATATTGAGAGTGTTTAAAGTGTTGTTTGATTGGGTGTTATATTGCGAGTGAGCTTAAAACAAGGTTTAGAAATTTGCTAGGGCTGGAAGGGGAAATTGGGAGCTGGGATGCTTTGAATGTGTGAAGGGTAATAAGCATTAACTTAAATGTAAATAAACTTGTCTAGGGCAGTAATGGAGGTTAGGTGTGAGAGAAATTAAGAATGGTAAGGGTAGGTAACACATTAAATGAGAGGTTTGAAGAAAAAGAGTGAGAGAGGGAAGAACACTTGAATACTAATGAAATGAGGCGTATCATAGATAGTTCATTCATTCATTTTTCATAATTTAATGAATGTGTTATTAATGTGAAATTATAATGACAATAATAGGAAATTCGAATCGTGGTGGGGAAGGTTCGCAACCAAGTCGTTAGGTGCTTTTGAGAGGTAAGTAATATGAGCGCAACTTATCCTTATACTTGTGTGTTATTGAATGTGAATAGGTTATTTGGTTGATAATGAGTGCGTTGATCATGCTTTGCACTTGTATCATGTGGTTGCATTGGATGAGTGGCTATGTTGCTTGATATGATATGGATTCCTTGAATGTATAATGAGTGCATGAGGTTTAAGCCTTCTTGGTGTGCTTTATGTGTTGAACATGAAATATTTTGATGTGCTTGTAGGAGTTCTTGAATGTGACATTGATGTGGGCATGAAACGACTTAAACTATATGTTTGTTGTTATGCCATGAGGGTTATGTCTAATGGATTGATGTTGTGTTGTTTGTTGAGATTGATTGAAGGTTGATGTGGTTTTGAATTGTGATTTATTGTAACATCCTAAAAAATTGGTAAAAAAAAATAATAAAAAAATACAGTAAAAATATGTATAAATACGTAAAAATACGTATAAATTTTTCGCGATAATGAAAAATAAGAAATTGTTAAGATTTAAATGAAATAGAGTTTATGATAATTATATTTAGGTTATGATTTCCGAGAATTTTGAAATCGGAAAATTATTTGGAATCGGGTATAAATAAATTACGAAGCGAAATGGACCCGATACGACTGAAAGGTCAAATCAATACCTTCCTAAATCCACTTTTCCGACTCATTCCACCCATTTCACTTTTTTTCTTCCTTTTTCCTTTCTTTCTTTCTTTTCTCTTCATTTCTTCTTTCTTCAAACGTTTCCTCTTCATTCCTCTTCATTTTAATCCATTTTCAAAGTTTAAAATCATCAAATCTTGGTGTAATCTTGGAGCTAAGAGGTTAAGGAATCATCAAGG
>CANYCX011037496.1:0-10326 GCA_948193385.1 Breynia disticha f. nivosa | reverse complement strand
GATGATATCGATGTATTGATACAATATGACACCATTCAGACACATTTTGTTATGATTAATAAAAGAGGACGCGAATAGACTACAATTTTAAAGAAAGAGACAATTGTGAGAATGAGAATTTAGCAAATTTCTTCGATATATCTAATTTTGAGGAAGATAAATATGAAGAAAGTAAAATGATTGAGCAATATCCAGTTAGCTATATGGAAGACCTAAAAGAATATACAACAAAGCTCGCACAGGACTCATCTGGACACATCTTTTTTAGAAAATAAAAAAAGTTCATTAAAAAATTCATTAAGCAAACAATTATATTTTATTAACATATATTATATATTTTTAGATTGTACGTAATTGATTTTCTAATAAGGTTCAACTGTATATAATGTCATTTCTTTTTAAATTTAATTTGATTATGTTTAATTGGAAATTTTATGTCTCCTTATTTGTAGCTTTAAATTAGAAAATTAATTTGAATTCAAAATTAATGCTCGCAATCAGGATTTACTTCGATGGCATCTCAATTTCAAAATGAAAAGATGCCATTTTAGTTAAAGTGAATATAAATTATGCCATTTTAGTATACAAAAAAATTGTGATGACATTTTAGTAGATGAAGTTTAAAAAGATGATATATGTGTAATTAACCCTTTATTTAAGCCCTTATTAGTTAATTCAAATCATAACTTACTAAAATGGATCAGGTTAATTAATTTAAAAAATATTTTTATAATTAAAAAAATGTCATAATTTTAAATTAAAATATAATGCTATTTTTACAAAATATTTTATTGGAACTGCCATTTCAGAAAAGTAAACTTATAAAAATGCTATTTTAGATGAGTTCAAATTTAACATGCCATTTTAGTAGATAGAGTTTAAAAAGATGTCCTTTTGTATAATTTTTACTAATTTCTTACCCATCATCCTTTTATATATTTGGACCAATTAAAATGAGAGTATAGATTTTGTTTCTACTCTCCTCTGAAAGTGGGCTACACTTGCCATGGTTTTTCGGCAAGTGGCAGGGGCAATCAAATTTTTACCATTTTCATTATTAATTATTTCTGATTTTCAGTATAATTTTTGTAATTTTCTGATATTCAAAAGTAAGTTTTCTTAATTATTCATTAATTAAGAATTTTTGTTAAAATGAAATTACAATATGTTTGACGTAAAAATTTTATAATAATTTGTTTCCAAAAAAATTATGTATTTTTCCAGAATGTTTTATGGATTCGATTATGCATTGAAAATTATTTTTCCAAATTTTGAAAATACTATGTGTTGGTATAAATCCAAAATTAATTGTATATTGTTACAATTAATAAATGATTATGCATCATTAAATCATAAAAATCCATATTACACCAATGAAAAAAATAATTGAGTCCTTCATTCATGACTTCAAGTTACCATGTTCATGATCAATATTCTAGTCACATTTTGGTTATTGTCTTGAGTCCCAAACCAAGCTCAAGGTCTCTCAAATTTGTGCTTCAGAATGTTCCCATTCCATACATAATCATTTCTATCCAAATCTTGGCAAAATTCCCGCATTCTTGAATGCACCTAGACAAAAACCATATTTGATCAAAAACTTTGATAATCACTAGTTTTTATCTATCAAAATGTAACTAAAATCATTATAAAATGTATGAAAAGGGTGTGTATAAATGGTCCTATTAGGAATCAGTTCCAATAGTCAAAAAGATCCTCCTGTGTTGACTTGGGACGACTTTCTGAAGAAATTCACAGATAAATACACTCCTCCACTGTATCAGAAAAAGAAAAAGATAGATTTTCAGGAGTTGAAACAAAAGGAGATGATTGTGACTAAGTACGAGGCAGAGTTACTTAGTTATCTCGCTACTCTCCAGAGGATGTTGATACGGATCAGAAGAGGAAGGATAGATTTGAGCGGGGTCTCAGGTATAATGTTCGCACCAGGATAACGATGAAACCATCAACGTATGAGATGTTACTTGAGACTCTATCAGGGCAGAGGAGTTAGCTGTCGAGGGAGAGAAAATCGAGGGAAAGAGACAGAGGGCTTAGGTAATTCCAGTTCAGCCAATAAGAAAAGGAAGACAACTTTGAGACCACCTCGAAGTACAAGTGGTAGTGTTAGTAGACAATCTGGGTGAGGAGTTTGAGGTGGGAGGATCTATTCCACCAGGCCTCCTATTCCACAGGGCTGAGGTACATGCACATATACCAGCGGGAATGATTGAAGTTGTTATACATGTCGCCAGTTGGGACATTTTAGCTGGGACTGTCTCGAGAGCCGAAAGCCCTAGGGAGGAGGCGTATCGAGATAGAGTAGTGTGGGTGAGGCTCGTACTACAGCTTTGACAGGTGGTAGTGGTAATTGTACAGGTAGAGGTGGACAGGGTTCCGATTCTACTTCTCGTGGAGGAGCAGCCTCTAGAGGTGGTACAAGTGGTTCAAGTACAGCCGGTGGACCTGGCGGAGCTGTCGCACAATCAGGGTCAGCACCAAAGCCCCGAGTTTATACTATGACTAGAGATGAGGCTACTGAGTATCCATATATGATCACTGGTACTATTTCTATCTTTACACATACTACCTTAGTATTGATTGATCCAGGTTTTACATGTTCCTTTGTGAATGAGTTAGTTGTAGACCATATCTGTAGTAGTATAGAGCTTCTGGGTTATACTGTCGCTGTAACGATGCCTGCTGGTGGTACTGTATTAGTGCGTCATATTTTGCAACAATGTGAGTTACGCATTGGTGAGTCGACTTATTTAGTCGATTTGATTGTTTTGAGGATGGCCGAGTTTGTGATCATCTTTGGGATGGATTGGCTATTTAGAAATTGGGCTATGGTTGACTGCTATTCGAAAGGAGTTGTTATTGAGGTTGATGATGAGAGACCAGTGTTACTAGTTGACGAGAGGAAAGTGATTCCTTCATGCTTGATTTTATCAGTTGTAGCTGCGAGGTTAATCCGAGAGGGATGTGATGCCTATTTAGCTTTAGTGATTGGTCTGAATCAACCGAAGTTGGAGGTGTGAGATGTACAAATTGTACGCGATTATCCTGAGGTATTTCCTGTTGAGTTACCAGGATTGCCACCACAACGAGAGGTTGCCTTCACGATAGAGACACTACCGAGAGCAGCACCAGTATCGATTGCACCATATCAGATGGCAGCTATTGAGTTATAAGAGTTGAAAAGACAGTTAGAGGAGCTGTTATAAAAGGAATTCATACGCCCTAGTGTATCATCTTGAGGAGCACCTGTGTTATTCGTATGAATGAAAGAAGGTCGTATGCGACTGTGTATCGACTATTGCCAGCTGAACAAGGTGACATTAAAGAACAAGTATCCATTACCACAAATAGATGATTTGATAGATCAGCTGCAGGGAGCTACAGCGTTCTCCAAAATTGATTTGAGATCGAGATATTAGCAGCTGCGAGTTGAGGATAGTTCGATTGAGAAGACGACATTCAGGACTCGATACAAACATTTTAAGTTCACTTTTATGCCATTTGGGTTGACAAATGCACTAAAAAATAGTTATGTCTATGATGAATAAGGTATTCCAACCTAATTTAGATCAGTTTGTTGTCGTGTTCATTGACGACGTGTTGGTGTATTAAGAGATAAAGATGAGCACGCGAGACATCTTCGACTTGTGCTCGAGTTACTGAAAGAAAAAGAGTTGTATGCTAAGTTTAACAAGTGCGAATTATGAATGTCTGAGGTTATCTTTTTAGGACACGTGATCTCAGCAGAGGGAGTGAAATCGGATCCTAGTAAGATAAAAGCAGTTCAGGAGTGGGAAGCTCCTAAGAATGTATCAAAGGTACAAATTTTTCTGGGTCGAGCAGGCTATTATCAGAGATTTATTGAGGGCTTCTCAAGGATAGCTAGACTAATGACATTTTTGTTGCGAAAGAATGCTCTGTTTGTTTAGAATGACAAATGTAAAGAGAGTTTCTGAGAACTGAAGAAGAGGTTAGTTGAAGTTCCAGTTTTGATTTTGCATTCTTAGGGAGGTGGTTTTGTGGTTTATACAGATGCTTCTGGAGCTGGGTTAGGTGGACATTGATGCAGCACGACATGGTGATTGCCTATACTTCATGAAAGTTACGCCCGCACAAGGCTAACTACCCAGCACACATTTTGCAGTTAGCTGCGATCATTCATGCTCTGAAGGTTTGACGTCATTATTTATATGGTGACACTTTTTAAATATTCACTAATAAGAAAAGTCTAAGTACATTACGACACAACGAGATCTGAACCTTTGATAGAGGCGATGAATTTAGTTATTGAAAGATTACGACTGCACTATTGAGTATCATCCCAGAAAGGCAAATGTAGTCGTTGATGCTCTGAGTAGAAAAGAAAAGAGGATGATGATTTAGTTAGATTTGGTCAAGGATCAGATGTTAGCCAAAATTAGAGTTTGACCTCAGATGAGAGATATGATAGCATCGCGTCAGAATGAAGATGATCAATTGCTACAGATTAAGAAGAAACTCGAAAAAGGAAAAGTAACTACTGCTCATCGATTTGATGACGATGGTGTATTATAATATCAGGAGTGGCTATGTGTTCCAGCAACCTCCTTTTCATGTGGACCTAACTTCCGTCTTCCTACTCCCATCTCCGAATGATTGATCATTTATCACCTTTCCATATCATATCATTTCACATTTCACATATCATCATGTCACATCTCATATCAAAATCAATAACATTGTTCACATATCTTATTTGCATTTCTTTTCTCATTTTGCATACCTATTCGATTCTATCTTTTCATAAACACTTCACATTTCACATATATCATATCGGTATGCACATATCTCATTATTTTTGTACATTTTCATATCACACTACAAGATTCTGCGCGTTTAGAGTCCACAATTTAGAGTCCAACTAAATTTGGACTCTGAAATCTTGCATTTGGAGTTCACGTGGACGCTAAAAATTTAGAGTCAACGTGGACTCCAAATTTGGCGTCCACGTCGACTATAAGGTTACAGGAAAATGAACAGTTGCGGGGAAAATTTTGGCAGGACTCCAAATTTGGCGTACACGTGGACCCCAAATATGTGGACTCGGTGAATAGTAAAGTGGGAAAAATTCCCGCTAAATTTAGAGTTCACGTGGACGGTAAATTTGGAGTCAATGTGGATGCCAAAATTGTGGACTCTATGAATAGTGAAGCAGGAAAAAATCCAGCCAAAATTAGAGTCCATGTGGACTCCAAATTGGAGTCCACGTGGACGTTAACATCTTACCATCCACGTGGACTCCAAAATATAAAAATTTAGAGTCAAGCATTTTAGTATCCAAAAATTGGACGCTAATTTCAGTTAGAGTCGAGATTTATGCATTTAGTGTCCAAAAATTTAGACTCTAAATGCGCGCATTTTTGTACTAATCAGTCATATCAGTACATGCATATATCATCATTTTCATTTCATTTTCGTATCAATCATATCACATTCACATAATCATATGATTTTCATATTCGTATAATGTACGCAATCATAACTGTAAATAAACATTCATATACGCAATATATATATATATAACGATTCATTTTAATATTTAACCAGATAGTGAGATATACTCACGTGGATATTTCTTATATTCGAAGCATATTTTGACTCTGATTTTAGTCTTGCTAGTCCAATCGCTGTCCTATATAATTATATATAAAACTTTCTATAAAATCCAGTATAGCAGTAATTACTATACATACTTCTATTATAATCCTATATACCTCTTATATCAATAATCTCTAACAATTCTTAATTTAAACTAACTTTTCTATAATTCTTAAGATTGAAAACTTCGTAAATACTTACCGTTTTCTCTGTACTTTTATGTTTGAATTATGCCGGATGATTCCCGACTCGCTACGATCAATTCGATATATAGAACTAATTTTCTAACTCCTTTTCTCTGTTTCTCCCTTTATCAGACTCTCTCTTGCCTTCTCTCTCATTTTTCTTCTGTTCTCGATTATTTTCTGCTTGAAATGAAGTGTATATATATACTCAAAAGGCTCAGCACTACTGTTCCATTCCCAACATCATTTTTCCATGTGTCGCTTAGTTTTTCAACGTTTCGGGACACTCAGCACCTCGACACGCCCCGTGCCAAACTTCGCACGATCGTGCCCATCATTATGAGCACCTTCGTGTTGATTTTTGAGTATGATCGTGTTGTTTTCAAGCCAGCACGCCCTCTGTATTGTTCATCCATTTTCTTTCCGATTTCACGTCCAAACTTATTCTATCGAAGCCATAATACAAATGACTCGTAAATTGGTCGATATTCATATTAAACTTATATTTTTAACTGTTTGCTTTGTTGAATTCTCTAATTATTTCCTAATGATAGTAATCATTTTACTTATGTTCATTAACATTAGTTTAGGATGGGAATGTTACAAATCTTCCCCATTAAAGAATTTCGAGAAGGGCCAAAGGAAATTGATGATGAGGACATTGTATGAGGAACATCTTGAACCATTCCTATGCTTCGTGGAAAGCCTCCCCATTTAACTGAGTGAAGGTGCAAATCTTGCTCCTTAAGTCGATGGTCTTCTGAGGTGAGTTATACTTTGCCATGAACCTGTTATACACCTCATCCCATGTCCCTAGGGAGCCCTCAAGTAAGTTTATTAACCAAGTTTTTAGCCTATCTTTCAAGGTGTAAGGGAAGAACCTCATCCTCAAGTCATCCTCGGTTAATCCATGAAGTGGAAACGTTTGGAGAGTCGTGTAGAATTCCTAGAAGAAAGATAGCGCATCCTCCGATGCTAGTCCATGGAAGGAAGGAAGCATATTGAAGTGAACCCCTATCAACTCATAATTCCTAGCCGCCTGGCTTAACACTATGCAAGACGGAGATACCCCTATAACTGGCCTCTGAATATCGCGCAAAATACCCCTAGGGGATGTCCAATCTCTCCTTGAGGCAGCGGAGCTTGTCTTCTATCCGCCCCATTATCAACATTATGGCCATTGCCATTACCATTCCCATTCCATCTCAATAACATGGGATCCACGCCCATTTCATTAGGGACTCCACCCTATGGAACACGAATCCCTGCATCAAAATCCGGTTGGATTTCCATACTCTGATTCCTTACTCTCCATTCAGAAATGACCCTTTCTATATCGGATAATAATTGACGAGTTCTTCCGGATGATTGTGACATCGGCAGAGCATAAAAAAATTTAACCTACGAAAAGATGAAACAAACAACAAAGAAAATGTTAACAAAATAAAAAGCACTAAATCAAAATAAATACGTCGTTCCCCAGCAATGGCACCAAAAGCTTAACTGGTTTCTAGTAAGCGCACTAGATCGGTGTAGTTTTACCACAGAAGTATGCCTACTGGGATCGAATCTCTCGAGGAACGTTGTATTTAAATCAATTTGGTGCCATAAATAAAATAAAAGAAAGCAATAAATATGGAAAATTGTTGGTTTTAAATGTGCAAATGAAAATAGAAACTAAAAAAATAATTAAGAGCATTGGGCTTTATTAGACTTCAATAAATTCTACACTTGGTCACTAAATTGGATCGAGGTTAATGATGGTGTTTTCGCGCTATCATAAATTAAGAGTCCCTTTCGGGATGCTCAAATTGTGTCCGTAAACCTAGATAATGTTCTACTTTCCTGATACATTAAACTAGGCAAGGCCATTGCACACATAGGTATTTCATTGAACACATTAGCGTCAATTGTTATATTTCTATCCAAATGGCACGACCCGTGCTCGAGGTTGTGTGGTTTGGAAAGATATCGAGTATTCTATTTTGAATCAATCCATTTGCAAATACAGAAAATTAAGCTAGCAGCTAGTGAAGGAAACCCTAGAAGGTGATTTCAGAGGGAGAATTCAACAAGAAACATCTTAGTTCTTGCCAAAGTCAATTCCAAGTCTATTAAAGGTAAGTTTCAATTTTTCTTTAAGCTTGGAGGGTTGATTTGATTGGTTGGCAGAAATGTTAGAATGATTTCTAAGTTGAGATTTGTTGCTGGAAAGGGTTTAGGTTGAATGAATTATGGTAAATGGATTGAATGATTGATGGTGGAATATTTGATTGTCTAGGAGGTTCTAGACGATTGTGAGTCAAGCAGTTAGTCGGTGGAAAGCGGTGCTAGGTTTACATGTGTTTCGAGGTAAGTGATTTCATACACTTATGAGATAGGTGTTAGAAAGCTTAGGAATTTTCCTTAAACATAACTCATTAAAAGCTTTAATTAGCTTAAGTAATGTTAGGGAAGATTCAGATTTTATATTATTGATTCATAAGTGATTTTGAATTGTGTGAATATGCTCATGATTGAAATGATGTAATTTGCATGCTCGATTGACTATATGTCATGTTTGATAGTCGTATGAAACCTATGATGATTGTGAAAGCATGTTATTTGCTTTGTGAGCATGTGTGTGTGAGCATATGTGGTCCTTGGGATCGTGGCCCTAGTGGTCAAGATTGTGATTTGGCCTTTATGGTCATGGTCTTTACGTTCGGTATTTGGCCTATATGGTCATGGCCCTCGAGGTTAGATATTGGAGATATGTAATCCCCGAGCATTATTCTTCAAAAATAGGTGTGCATGTGCATGTGTGATATGTGGCATTCATTGTTGGACGTATTTATGGTGTTGAGCTGTTATGCTTGGTATATTGTTGAGTTATGAGCTTATATGCTTGAGTTATTGAGAATGAATGAGCTTATAGGCTTGAATGGCATGTGTGAGCATATTGTGCTTCTTGATTGGCTTTACTCTTAATTGAGTTTAAAACCATGTTTTGAATGTACATAAAAAACATGTATGATGTACTAGAAATGTATATGATTAGAAGCACATTACTAAAACTCAACATACTTAAAAACAGAAATTTAAAGTGGAAAACAGAAGCTTGGCACGCCCTCGTGTTGTCCAGCACGCCCTCGTGTTTGGGTAATCTGGGAACTGATTATGAGCATGGTATCATGTTCATAGTTGACACGATTATGAAACAGTTATTGTATGTTATGAAATTAAGGTTTGTAGATTTTGTTTAAGATTTTTTTGGGTGTGGCTTAATTGGCATGATATATGTGTGTGTTGAGGTTGTGTTATGTGAAACATTGGGTGCTAAGTTTGCTGATTTCAGCATACATCAAGTCAAAACGGGTTAAGCAAATCGTTTCCCAGCCATTTCACAGGATTGTGCTATAAAGGAATTGAGAGAGTAAATGAATAGAATCTCACGAAAGTGTATTATGAGAGAGAAAACCTTATGGACATATAATTGATAGAAACTTGTGAGAAGAAAACTACGGGCTCACTTGGTTAGGGGTAAGTGAGGTGGGGAAGTTGTATTTCCAGGGAAGTGTACAATTTTATCTTGCTTGGTTGCGTTTCTAAGTTCAACTTTCTAGAAAGTCAAACTATCTACTTTCCCTATTCAAGGGAAGTTACTTACCTAGGAAAACCTAGGTAAGTTGAACTTACCTAGGGAACTTGAGAAAATTTTACCATTATATCCTTGAATTTATCTCATAAAATATTTAATTGGTTATTGATGAGGACAATTATGTAAATATCAATATTAATTTATAAAAAAATCAATAAATATTATTTACTTCCCAGGAAGTGCTATTTAAAACAAACGAAATCTATTCTTACTTCCTGGAAAGTCAATTCCTAAGAAATACGACTTCCCAAGAAATGAACTTCCCAGGAAGTCTACTTATTCGAACCAAGTAAGGTATACCTTATAACCATAGCAACCGCACCAATTAAGGGCAGAAGTGTGAGTGGCAAGTGTATTGATTGAAAGAAACATTAGAACTTGAGGGAAAACCCAACAAACAGTGAGAATATGAGTGCCCTTTCTGAATTGCATTGGAAAACCTGATGTTTCAGACCCCAGGGTACATACGTATGTGGAAATGCATTAGCATTTCATTCTCATTCACTTGCATACATTGCACTGAATTGCATTGGAATGAATATGTGATCTCATATGATTTATGTACTTGGTAAACATGTGTATGTTGTGGTTATGTGTTATCATATGTTGCAGGTGAAATCGTATATGATGTTGGTATATGATGTTGGCTTGTATTGAAGTGTTCTAATGTGTATGATGGTAGGTTTTGAACATGAATGAATACAAGTAGTAAGATGAATTGTTCGTGATTTCGGTGGATTGTATGTTAGAATTATGAATGTGGATATAAACGGATATTGTGTAAATGACTTTATGACTGGTTGTTGTATAAAGGATCTTGCAAAATGATCAGAATGTTGTTTG
>CANYCX011037369.1:0-11393 GCA_948193385.1 Breynia disticha f. nivosa | reverse complement strand
AGATAATGTCTCCAAATCTTTAGAACAAACACTACTGTTGTAAGCTCTAAATCATGTACTGGATAATTGTTTTCTTATGGTCAGAATTGTCTAGAGGCATATGCTACCACTTTCCTGTTTTGCATCAATACGCATCCAAGTCCTTGACTTGAACCATCACTGTAAATAACGAATCCTCTTGTACTCAAAGGAATTGTAAGGACTAGAGCTGTGGTCAATCGATGTTTTAGTTCATCAAAACTTTGCTGACATTTTTCATTCCATTGGATAGAAACATTCTTTCTCAGTAGTCGTGTCAGCGGTGCAACTATAATCAAGAACCTCTCTACAAATCTACGATAGTATCTTGCCAAACACAGGAAACTATGTACCTTTGTAACTATCTTAGGAGGTTCCCAATTTACTACTGCTTCAATCTTTTTTGGATCTACTGATATTCCCTATCTACATATCACGTGTCCCAAGAAAACTATGTGATCCAACTAAAACTCACACTTGCTCAATTTTGCATACATTTGTTTTTCTCGTAGTATTTGTAATACTATTTGCAATTGTTCATTGTGTTTTTTGGTATTCCTCGAATAAATCAGTATATCATCTATAAAGACAATCACTAACTAATCGAGAAGGGACTGGAATATATTGTTCATCAGTGCCATAAATGCAGCTGGAGCATTAGTTAAACCAAATGGCATAACTAGAAATTCGTAATGACCATACCGGGTAGAAAAAGCAGTCTTTAGAATATTTTCCTGTGCTATCTTTAATTGATGATACCTGGATCTTAGGTCAATCTTTGAAAACACTGTGGCACCTTGAAATTGGTCAAGTAGATCATCTATACGAGGTAAGGGATATTTGTTTTTCGCTATGACTTGGTTCAGTTTTCTATAATCTATACACAATCGTAGTGTTCCATCCTTTTTTTAACAAATAATACAGGTGTTCCCCAAGGTGAAACACTAGGTCGAATGAATCCTTCATCAAGTAATTCTTGTAACTGTTTCTTTAATTCCTGTAATTCAGACGGTGCCATTCTGTACGGCTGTATGGATATGGGTGTCGTACTAGGAATCAACTCAATAGTAAAATTTGTCCCTCTATCAGGTGGTAATCTTGAGAGATCCTACAGAAATGCGTTAGAAAACTGATCTACTATTGGTATTCCTTTGTTGTTTTCATTTATTGTTGTTATATCAACTATATGAGCTAAATAAGATTCACATACTTTTCGAATTAACTTAAAAGCTTGAATAGCTGATATTAAACAACTAGGAACAATCTTCATATTTCCACAAAATATTACACTGTTTTGTTCTTTGCGTTCAATTATTACTTCTTTCATATAACAATCTACTTTAACTCGATGGCGAGCTAACCAATCTATACCTAATAACAGGTCAAACTTTGTCAAATCTAACAATATCAAATCAACTGTAAATTCTGTGTTTTGTATCTGTACTGTACAATTTTTGTATATCGTATGTACCCACATCATTTTGCCTAATGGAGTATGGACTCCTAGGCTTTGGGTTAATGTCTCAGGTTTCACTTTTATTGTATCACCCTCAATTTTTCGATTAATTAATATTTAAATTAAAATACGTAGGAAAGTTTTTTTTTGCGATTTAATTAAATAATAGTTAGGGTGTTTAGATCACTGAGGAACGAGTAAGACGAAGGGGAGGTAAACCAATAGTGCCCGAGGGAAAAACCGTCCAAAACGAAATGTGTATATATATATATATATATATATATATATATCTCTTTAGCCAACTCTCTCTTCACCACCCATACACGTCTCTCTCTGCTTCCCTCTCTCTCTCTAGGTTTGGGAAAACCCTAGAAACGTCGTTCTTCGTGAAACCCTAGTGTCCAGCAGCTCCAGAATCGATTAAGGACTTAGTTGTGGTAAGATTTCCTCCTTTGATTACATGATTATCGACCTTTAGTGTAAACCCTAGCTTTCCGACCACATTTCTTGTCTGTTTGGGGCCGAAATCGGGTAAATAATGGGTTAACGATATATATATATATATATAGACATTTCATTTAGGTATCTGAAATTCAGGTTTGAAAATCGTCCATGAATAGTAACGAGATAGGGGTTTTTGGACGAGAGTTCTTTTACGAGTTCCATTACTTAGGTAAGCTTCATTTGACCCTATTAATGGTGTTGGTATGGTCAATTTTGAATGGGTGTTGTTGTGGTGGAAATACTTGGATGAGGAAAGAAAATGGATAGGGGTTTCGAAAGGGAACCATAAAAATAAAACGGGTTAACGTGTTGCGGTTGATATGAAACATTAAAGGATAACTAAACAACCTTGTTTAGTATATTGGTGATGATTAGTGCTAAGGAAATGAAAGGATTAAATTAGAAAAAGAAAGTATTAATACTTAAGGAAGGAAGTGAATTATTCTTAATAATCATTAATGAGATGGTTGGGGGATTGATATATGTTACAATGTCAAAACTAAAGGAAATTCGAGGTTATGATGAAGATGGCTCCTAACGGAAATTTGAAGTGGTTGCTAAGGTAAGTAACATGAGCACTTCTTCCCTATGTTTGTGTGGCTTAAAATATTAAGTGTTGATGATTGATAATAAGCATGTTGAATGATAAATTGATTTGTAGGTAAGTTGACTATGAATGGTTGTTGATATTATGGTATGTGAGTTATGCTAAATGACTTGTGGATGGAATGAAAATGTGAAAGAATATGGAATTGGATGTGAGATTAGATGTTTGTAAATGATTGGTGACAATTGAATAATTATGAATGGTTAATTTGGTGAGGAAACGGTTTTGATAATCGGAAGGGTTATGTTATGTGTTGGTTTGATGAAATGTTGTTGATGATGATAGAAATTTGATTTGGAAGTTGTATGTTTTGGTTTGTGGGTTGTTGTTATGAAATTAGGTGTTAATGGTTGAAAGTTTAGGTGTAAAGGTGCCAAAATTCGGAATCAAGAGGACCCAAACGGTTTAGGAAACAGCTTGGGCAAACCGTTCCCCAAACCGTTTCAATTTGCAACCTAAACAGAATAGGCAAATGGTTTGCCAAACCGTTTAGCACTGTTCACAACATATAAAATGTAACAGTTTGAGTCTAAACGCGTCCGATTGCTTTCATATGCGTATATTGCCTTCATTAGTTATTCTTATGGGGTAAAATAACATTTATACAAGTTGTGTAATTGTACGGAGGCTATAGTATGAATTAATCTTTCCATGAAACGAAATATTGACTAATGATTATATGGTTGAAAGTGAGTTATATTTGTTTTAAAATGAGGGATTGAATAGGTGTGAATGGTAACATGTATGAGTGAGGAGGTCTATACATTGGACTTTGATAAAAACATGAAATGTAAAGGCGTAAATGAATGATTCTTATGCCTATGCTCGATGTTGAAATGAAGCATGGTTGTATTATTATTTGGTGTTAATTTGTGATTAGCATGGGATATTATCTTGAAATGCTATGGTATGATTTTGGCTATGCTAATGGAATATATTTTGGTTGAGCTTGTTTGATGACTCAACATTGTATTTGTGGAGCATAGCATGAGTGGATCATGACTGCATGATTGATTGCTTAAATTATGCACGAAACATTCATGCATTTGGGCTCTGGTGGAGCATATGTAATCGAGTGAAAAAGGCTTTTAGGAGCAGTAAAAGAAATAACGAGGGAGTTGTTATAGCACTTCGGGTGCAAATAGGTGGTGCTTAGTGCATACTATTAATGACATTTGGTGCTCAGTGCATAATGTCTTCGTGCTTAAAGCACAATATTTCGGGTAGTTTATAAAACATGCTACACCAGGCACAGTGGTTGATATTCGATATACAGACGTGTATACGAATGTGCCAGCTTGGCCAAAACAGGGCAAACAATGGCCAAAATGGGGCAAACAATGGCCAAAACAGGGCATATTCAAGATATCCAATTATATAACCAAAACTCCCGACCAAAAGGCCCGTTTGCAAACATCGATAAATGGCCAAAACAGGGCATAAATAAGAATAATGAAATGAGGTCATAAGTGATCATGCTAAGTGTTGCATTAGATTAAATGTGTCCTCATTTTCATCACACTTGCATATTTGTGTATTTACTAAGAATGTGCAACTTGTTAAATTGGTCGGATTTGGATTGATGTATGATTGTTTACGGGTTATTTTATTAGTGATATGTGTTTAGTTGTAAAATGTGTTGATGTGAATGCGTGGCATGTGTATCTTGACAGTTGTGGTTGGTGTTATGTTCATACTATATTAATTGCATGAAATGCACTGGACTGAAACTAAGAATATTGCTGTTTGGGTGTAGGTGTATGGTGTTGTTTTGAGTGGCTTTTGATATAAATTCCTTAAGTGTAAACTGTAGAATTTTGGGAAAACAGAACAGTAGAACGGGCTGAGGAACGGGCAGCCCAAATCATTCTCCAAACCGTTCTGTCTATGAAAGCATTTCAGTAGCACAGAACGGGATGACGAATGGGTTACCCAAACCGTTCCTTAAACCATTTTGGCTGTAAAAGTATTTCAGTAACACCAAATGGGATGAAGAAAGGTTTCCCCAAAGTGTTCCCCAAACCGTTCGGTGCTAATGACCTGAAGAGAATACTCAAACGGGCTAGAGAACGGCCTGGCCAGCCGGTTCCCCAAACCATTCTCTTGCTGCTGTTAGCCTAAGAACTTGAATGATTAAGGGACCCATATGTGCGAAATGGTTTGAGTGTTAAAAAATGGTTAACTATATTGCATGGTTTTCGTGTGTGTGTGTAAAATGTATAAATTGCCATGGGAAGTTGTCCATTTTGGTAGTGTTGCTTATTGAGTGTAAAAACTCATTTTGCATTTTATGTCTGCCATATTCTACATTGGCAGGAATTGAAGGGGATGTTCAAGCTCTTGTAGACTGAAGCCAAGGAACTAGTGAACCAACAAGGCCATGCACTGAAGTTGATTGACAGGTGGAGGTCAAACATAACATATGAGAAAATTCATGTGTATAGTGTCTTATATGGGTTTTTTGTAAATGAATGAAATGTGAAATGTTTTAAATTTAACATGTATAAAAATGTTTCCTTTTAATAAAAATTTGTACTTTCTAAACATTAAAAAAATGATTTCTAAGTTTGGTTACCATTTCTTGTAGAGAAATAATTAATTATTTATAGAAATGGTAGTCAAATTTGGGGTCACATTTAGTGGTATCAGTGCTCTAGTTTATTAAAAACCTCGGGTCCTTAGGTTTTGGGTTATGACCAAGTTTTGAGTATGAATTTTTGGAAATATTTTTTCCGTGTTGCATGCATGCCAAAGCTGAAAAATTGTATTTGTTTTCATGGATGTACAATTTCTTTCATGATGCATATTAGAGGTTTCTTTTATGAAAGAGGAATAAGGGGATAGTGCATAAAGGGCAATGGTTCTTGGAAGTCAGAGCAAGAGCATGCACCTCATTACCTAAGGGACAATAGTGAGCTAACTAAAGTATTTGATGCGGCTATTATGAATAATATATGTATATTTGATTTAACCACAACATTTAGATATCTATTTTAGTATGTTTTGCTTAGATAAGTTTGATAAATTCTCTTGAACATGTGTTCCTTAATGTGGGGCAATTAAAGGGAAATGAACAAACAAACAGGTTAGAGGCAATCTTTATGACAAGCGGAAAGATATTCTTGTGTTTAGTTATATGGAAATGACGGGATAAATTATGATGAATTGCAGCCCAAGTGTATGAACTGGAGGTTGCATAATTAGGTATGGATAAGAAGGATGAGGTGTGATGATATGTGTTGGATAGGATATGTATTCACTTGGCTGTGTTTATGTAGGTGAATTGAGTTTATGGTAATGCTTATATTTGTGGGACAAGTACATCTCAGAATGACATGAATATTTTTCTTATGTTGAATATATGTGCACATAGGTGATTATTTTCCTAGAGGTTATTCGAATGTGTGTTATGATTGAGTAACCCTTATTTAAATTGAAGAGATGAGGTGAGTCTTTATGTATTGAAGAATGCAAAATGCATTGTAATTTGGGTATTCATGAAGAATAATGCGTTATGAAGCGACCGTATTTGTATTTACCTACGGAAGTAGAAATATGTGAATGAGAAAAAAAAGAGGTTATTGTTTAAGATATTCAATGAGTGTACATGCATGTGATGAAAATGATGCAAATGCAATGTGATGACTTATAATCCATGCATGAATGATGCTTGGACAGATGTTGAGTTAGGAAATGTTTCTTTTGCCTGACTATATATATATATATATATATATATATATATAATAACATCCGTCTGACTATATATATACATATGAGTTTCTTTTGATGAATGAAATGTGAAATGTTTTAAATCTAACATGTATAAAAAGGTTTCCTTTTAATAAAAATTTATACTTTCTAAACATAAAAAAAATGATTTCCAAGTTTGATTACCATTTCATGAAGAGAAAGAATTAATTATTTATAGAAATGGTAGTCAAATTTGGGGGTCACATTTATTACATGTATTATTCTGGGGGTAATAAATGAATGCGTAGAACCAGGATCTATCAATGCATAAGCTGAAATACAAAATAAATATAACTCACCTGTAATCACCTCAAGAACGTCTACTGCCTCATGTCTGGACATCGCAAAAACTCGAGCGTGTCCCTGAGTCTGAATACCAGAGGCTCCTCTACCTCGACTAAACGCTGGAGTAGAAGCAACTCCTCTACCCGATCTATAATTGCCACTCACAGTCATCCTCTGATCACTACTATGTATTACTGACTGTGTCTGAGATGTAACTCTGTTTGCCTCTCCTCTATCTCTACTCACAGGATAATCTCTAATAAAATTCCCTACTCACCACATACATAACAACTACCCGTCAAATACCTGCACTAACCAATATGAATCCTCTGACAATGTGGACAAGGAAGTCTAGCAGGTGCTGCTACTATCACTGAGCTACCCTGTCCTCCCCATCCAGATCCTTGCAGCTGATCTATCAGATCGTCTATTCGTGGAAATAGATACTTGTTCTAAATAGCCACCTTGTTTAGTTGACGATGGTCGATACACAATTGCATATTATCGTCCTTCTTACGCATGAATAACATAGGTGCTCCCTAAGATGACACACTCGGGCATATGAATCCTTTCTCTAATAGCTCCTCTAACTGTTGTTTCAATTCCTGCAGCTCAACTGCTGCCATCCGATACGGTGCAATAGAAACTGGTGTAGCACCTGAAACTGTCTCTATCCTAAAGTCTTTGTCTCTCTACGGTGGCAATCCTGATAACTCCTCAGGAAACGCCTCAGGATAATCACGTACAATCTATACATCTTGCTCCTCTAACTTAGGTTAATTCAATTCTATAACTACTATTAAATAGGCATCACAACCTTCCTGAAGCATCCTTGCTGCTACTAGAGGTGAAATCAGGCAAGAAGGAATAACTTTCCTCTCTCCTACCAATAACAATCGTTAAAACATCCTATACTTATTATGTTCTTAATCATATAATTAACTAAATCATTAATCAATTGAAATACTTATATTCAAAAACTTTTCCTTTTATCCTTTAATATTCTCAATCTTATATGTTAATAAATATCATTGGTTGATTGAACAGTGAAATGGAAAACTTAATTGAGCTGCACGGGTAAAACAGTATAATAGCATGACTCGTATTGCTTGCAGTTCATATGAGCACAACTCGTGTTGATCAACACTACCATAGGTACGATCTCATGTTGATTCAGCACGACCTGTGTTCATTTAACATAGCCAACGTGCCATTTAAGCACAACCCGTGTTGACTTACTGCAACTAGAAATCAACCTGTTCATTTCCTTTTATACTTATACATTTCTCATACTATATTAGTTATATCAATCATTATAAAAAATATCACTGCTAACAGGCATATAACACTATCTTTACTTTGCAACTTGTACCATTTCAGCACACAACATAAGAACTTAGCATTATCTTAACAGGCATATATATATATATATATATATATCAACCGAAAGTTAACCATATATCAACAATCATCTCGACAACCTAACATCAAACATAACTATACAGATCGTATCCAAAATGCACACAACATGCAGATGTCTAGTACAACAACTTCTATCTGGTGTTTTATGAAGAGAGAGAAAGTGTCGGAGTAGTAGCTGACCCACTTGAATAATCTAGAAAGCTAGCCCTGCTCACTATCAGGTCCTGAAATAAAAAGTCGCAGTTGTGTGATTTGCGGGCTCACTGAATAGTCAATAATTCAATAAACAACTATATTCATTTCAATTATATTATCGCAATTCAGGAACTGTAATTTTATCATCCTGTTTGCAAATTATCATATATCTATTCTATAATCATATATTTCAAAAATAATAACTTTGTAAGCAAGTAATATAAACAACTATAATTGTATTCTGCATAATCTCCTGTCTCCTTTTCGTCTCCCTTTCATCTCTAATGATCGATCATAATAATCACCAATCTCATCACCTCACCAATACCATATCATCACTAATCATATCATATCAATCACCTCACCAATGACATATCATATAGTGTCTTATCACCTGTCATATCGTATCCAATCACCTCACCAATGCCATATCATATAGTGTCTTATCACCTGTCATATCGTATCCAATCACCTCACCAATACCATATTATACACCTGTATAAGTGTAAAATATATTACTTATTTATAGTTTAACCACATACCTGTATAACTATAACATAACCTGTTTGCATTTTCTTTAAGTATGTACCTATTTCGTTTCAATCATATACATAATTTCCTATCACATATGTCGTCATACTGTATCAATCTCATTCATACACACATATCATCATTTCATTTCATATTCATATTCATAAATTTGCAATCATTCACAATTTTGCCATATTCGCACTGTATAGTAAATTCTAATCATATTTTAATTTTACCAAATAGTGAGTTAGACTACTGACCTGTAAACTGAAATACTCACACTGATGGGTACTCATGTCCTGTCCGGCTCTCCTGCTCTATTGTCCTATAATAACATATACGAATCTTGCTATAAAATTCAATTCACAATATATATACATATGCATGCTCCTATTCAATCATATTAACCCCCTGTAACATTAATTGATAACTATTCTTACTTAAAACTAACTTTTCTCAAAGTCATATATATGGAAACTTCATAAATACTTGTTGTTAGCTTCAGATTTTTGCATTCTAACTATGCCAGATAATTGTCTACTCGATTTTACAATCAATTCGATATATAATACCTGATTTTGGGATCCTTTCTCTTTTTCTCTCTTCCCCGAGTCTCTCACGTTTTTCTCTGAGGTTTTTCTTACTTCTGTCAATGTTTAGGGCTCAAATGAAGTCTATATATACTCAAAAGACTCAGCACAACTGTGCCATACCCAACACACCCTTACCATTTTCATTTTTACACGTGTCACTAAGTTTTTCAATGCTTTAGGACACTCAGCACGTCCTGGGGTGTGTTGAGTCGATTCGATGCCGAGTTTACATAAAAAATTCATTATGTCGAATCTTCGACTCATATAATTCTTAACTTATTCATAATATACCTATTTAAGTTATATTTTACCTCTTTTATTTTTTAAATTCATTAATTATGCTAATCATATCTTAGTTTACTTAATAATAAGGTTTTATGATGAGAATGTTACATTCTTCTCTTGTCATCTATCTCAATGACAACCTCTTTCGAATAACAATCGACCATAGCCCAATTTTTTTATAGCTAGTCCATCCCTAGGATGATACCAAACTCAGCCATCCTTAATACAATTAAATCAACTAGATACGTTCACTCTCCAATATGTAACTCACATTCCCACAAGATGTGTTGTACTAACACTGTACCTCCTGTTGGCATCAACACTGAAACTGTATAACCCAGACGCTCTATACTACCTCCAATCTAGTTTACCACGCTCACAAACGAACATGTAGTACTCGGATCAATCAATACTAAGGTAGTAAGTGAAAAGATAGTAATAATACCAGTAATCACGTCTGGATACTCTACAGCTTCATACCTGGTCATAGTATGAACTATAGCCTGCGGCGCTGACCCTAGGGGTGTTGCTGCCCCGCCAGGTCCACCTGCTATACCTAAACCACCGGCTACAGCCCTAGAGGCTGATCCTCCCCTAGAAGTAGACCCTGAACCGCATCCACCTCAACCTTTGCCACTACCAAAAGCTACTGTAGTACGGGTCTCAGACACACTACTCTGTCGCGAAACACTGCCTTCTTGAGGCTCCTGTCTCTGTGGACAGTCTCGGCTATAATGCCCCGGCTGGCGACATGTATAAATCAATGAATGTGTAATCATTTTAAGGGTTTATTCATTCATTTCAAGTGTTTATTCACTAAGGAAGTCATCCTAAACCATTAGGATACTTTAGATATTTATTAGTATGTTATTTGGGCAAAAAACAACATTCTGCACCAAATTAACGTAGGTTTATACAACCGCTACTGTACATTATTCTTTAGAACCTTCCCAGAAGTTTCAGCAATGAATAACATAGGTTATATATTTGGTAACATACGTTAACATATCTTAACGTACGTTAATATGAACATTAACGTATGTTAAGTCCACTCAGAACCATTCTGTCCATTCTTTTAATTCTCTCCGAGACTTAACCATTTCATGCAACCTGACGACTTACCAAACCAACCCTCTTAGCCTACTAATCAACCATTTTATACCTCTTTAATCCACATGCAATATCTTTAATTCAACATTCAACATAACACAATTATACACTTAATTATCATGCATTCATCCTCTCTTTTCATTATCATTTTCAACCACTTACCATCAATTCAAAACCAACCTTCCTAAACAATTAAACATCAACCTACTCAATTCATTATCATACTCATACCACAATAACACATACACAATTTCCTTTAAGAAAATACACACAATTACCATTAAATCCCAACAAATCTACAAACGCACATACAAACTTTATTCCATACATAAGCACTTACCACATTCCAACATATTCACATCAAAATCCTCAATATAATCAACTCCACATAAACCCTACCAAGATCTTTGACATTCCATCAAATTCATAACCACTTATTCTCATTTCATCACAAGGCATACAACACTACAAGATTCTGCGCGTTTAGCGTCCAAAATTTAGCGTCCAACTAAATTTGGACGCTAAATTTAAGCATTTAGAGTCCACGTGGACGCTAAATTTTTAGCGTCCACGTGGACGCAAAATTTAGCGTCTACGTGGACGCCAATTTGGCCGGGAGGTGAACAGTGACGCGGGA
>CANYCX011037343.1:0-11038 GCA_948193385.1 Breynia disticha f. nivosa | reverse complement strand
ACTTGCTTGTCACAACCACCGCTCCAACCGGGCTCTCAAATAATTTCTAAATATCCTTTCTGATGTGGAAGATCAGTCAATGCTGCAACCACAGAGCATACTCAGAATTTTTAGAAATTTTTTTTTTTGAATAGTACCCCTCTATACGCAAACCTTAATACGGTCCCGGACCGTCCCGCTCTGATACCACTTTGTTGAAAATAAAGTGGGGGACTTGGACTACAAAAATATTAAAATTTTATCACACTAAAAATACCTCACAAAAATATTTTTTTGACTCACTCAAAAGACACTCACTTTCTCTCCATTATTTTTGTCTTACTCTCTTTCTCTCCTATTTCCTTTCTTCTTTGCTCGACAGGATCCACGCTCTCTCACTCTTTTCTTTCTCTGCCCAGCCTCCTCTTTGCTCTCTTCTCTCGACTTCTTCTCTCACTCTCTGCTTCTTCTTCCTTTGCTCTCTCGGCACACTCTGCATCTTCACAAAACACATATATATAGAACCTCACAACCGACTTAGTAAGTCAGTGGAATGGTTCTTCATACTTCTTGAATATTCTATAATTGATTACTTTTGCCGACTTTCTTTGCATCTTCTTTATTGCTTCTAGAGATTGTCTACAATATTCTAGGGAGTCGGTGAAATCCTAACAGTTAGTCGAGCACCTCTCATGGACCTTAACTTACAGTCTCTTTGTCTGCTCGAGCTATACAACAGGTTATCGGGAATGCGATCATCGGACTTGGAACAGATGAAGATTCGCTGACAAGAGCAATAGTGAGTAGAGCTGAAATTGACATGATGAAAGTCCGAGGAGAGTATTTCAAGCTCTACAAAACCAGTCTTGATGGTGCAGTCGTGGGTGACACTTCTGGAGACTATAAAGACTTCTTAATGACATTGCTTGGTGCAAAAATTTGATCACTTTCTCTCTACTTGTGACATTAAATAGTCTAGGGGATTTGATTGGATCGCTTTCGTTGGAGTCTATGAAATAATTGCTACATGTGAATTTGGAGTGTGAAAAGGGTGAATGAAAAAAGAAAGAATTGATTAAAGAGTGAAATTTGCATTGTTCTCACTATAATATAGTAGGATTCCGTCAATTTGAATATGAGTAACGTCCATACCAACTATCATTAAAATTCCCCACCGTAATATATTCTTCAAGTCCGTCACCTACTAAAAGCCTGTAGGTGGTTGCATTGAACGAAAAAAGATATACTTTCACACAAAATTGCCATGCTTAAGTGAATTAATCAACTATAAACATAGACCTAACTGTGGTACATTGAACATAATACAGTTAACAACCTCCTGTAACAATTGATCTGACACAAATATTTTACTATCATCTCATACAGTTAAACTCCAGGAATTGGGAATTGGGTTGTGAGTGACTCAACCCTTTGTTGAAGAATTGCCACTTCATCTGTCAGAATGAAATCAGGGGACGTGACAAACTTCAAGAATTCCTGGAGCTTTGTTCCTGGGGCTGCTTTTTTAGCCTCAATGGTTAATTGCACTCCCTCGTGGATGAAGTCTGCAATTGCTGCGAATTCTTTCTCAGTAAATCCTCTGGTAGTCATGGCAGGTGATCCAATCCGAATGCCGCCAGGTACAAGAGCACTCTTATCACCTGTGTAGTTTACCAATTATCAGTGAAGGCACGGGACGAAAACAAATGAGCAAGCTGGATAAACGGGTCAACAAAATACTCACCGGGCACTGAATTTTTGTTGAGGGTGATGGACGCCATATCGAGAATTTTCTCGACGCGAGCACCGTCAATTCCCTGAGTGAAACATTTTAACAAGGTCATACCAGATCATAAATCAAGATCTTCACTATTGAAATATTCAGCATTGCATTCAACTCATAGTGGCTGCAAACAAGAGAGCCTTTAATTTTTATGATATTCAATCGCAACAAATATACTCAACATCCAACAAAAGGGCATCGAGAGCATTCAATTGTAAAAAATTTATCAACAAAAAAAATCTGATTAACAAAAATGAGAAAGAAGGAAAAGAAATAACAAGATGCTTACCAAAGGCCTAAGATCAACAAGAACTAGGTGATTGTCACTACCTCCAGAAACCAGTTTGTATCCTAATTCAACTAACCGGTTTGCTAGCGCTCTACAGTTGGACACAACTTGCTTTTGATATGTTTTGAACTCAAAGGATTGAGCATGCTTTAAGCAAACTGCCAGTCCACCAATGGTGTGATTATGAGGACCACCCTACAGCATGGAGCACACAATTTCAAAACAATAGTATGTTAAACTACCTCTGAATTAAATTACAATTTGTAAACAAATTCAATCTACGATAATCGACTAACCTGCAAGCCTGGGAAAACAGCATTGTTGATGGCAGATTCCAAGTCAACCCCCAGAATCGGATCCCTTCTGAAGAAGATCATGCCACCTCTAGGACCTCTTAGAGACTGAAGACAAACCAAAAATATATGAGATGAAATTATATATTTTATATTTGAGAGGATGAAGCAGATACATATTTAGGCATTCTTCTAAAATCTATCAATGAGATAAATTTCCACACACTAAGTAACATAAAATGCTACAAACTAAAATGTAAGAAAATTAGCAAGAACAGTATTCTGAACAAAAATAGTCATTGAAGTTTTACCTTATGTGTTGTTGTTGTCACAATGTCACAGTATTCAAAGGGGTCAGCAACCACAGAAGCAGAAACCAATCCGCTAATGTGTGCCATATCCATCATGAGGAAAGCACCAACAGCATCTGCAATCTTCAAATGCAAACAGATCTTCAGTTCAAAAGTAGTTATTATCCAATGATATAGAAAACATGATTGATACGATGCAATTCTTACCTTTCTCATCCGAGGATAGTCAAAATCTCGAGGATAAGCACTAGCACCGGCAATAATGAGTTTTGGCCGAAAAAGTGTAGCTGTTTTCTCAAGCATATCATAATCAATCAAGCCTGCAATGAAATGTTTTAAGGAAAAATTAATGAAGTTTAACATCTACATGAACAAATACAAACAAATTGTATCAGTAAAACAAGGATACTTCACCGGTAGATTCATCAAGTCGATATGGCATAGACTCAAAATAGATTGATGTGCCAGATACCCTTCTTTTAGGAGTCATGAAACCATGAGACAAGTGACCGCCATGAGGCAAATCCAAACCCTAACTCATTAATGTTAAACAAATTATTAGCTCTAAAAACCGTAAAGATATTGACTTATCACTATCTATATCGAATGCTGGACAAAACTTACCATTATTCGATCGTGAGGATTAAGAATGGCTGTGTAGACCTCAAAATTTGCAGGTGAACCAGACAAAGGCTGAACATTAACACCCCACTTCTTTCCATCTAAGTTAAATGCTGCCAAAGCCCTTTGTTGGCAAAGAGTTTCTAGTTCATCAATGTGCTCATTGCCGCCATAATACCTGAGTCACAGACCAAGATTAGTGGACGATATACTATATGGTTATCGTAATCTTACCTGAATCAAACAGTCTAACCTTTTACCAGGCAATCCTTCAGAATACTTATTTGTGAGGCAAGAACCAACTGCTTCCATGACTGCTCGAGAAGTGAAATTCTCTGAGGCAATAAGCTCAAGGCTTCTGAATTGCCTATTCTTCTCTTTGTCAATAATTTCGAGGACTTCAGGGTCTGCTTCGCCAAGACCATAATCTTGGAAGCTACTTCTATCTCCTATATTGTAACAACAAAAAAAAATCTTATAAAAAAGAGAGCTTTGCATCACTTCCAGCCACTAAAATCACTACAATATCTTCAACAACAATCTCTGCTAAACAATTAACTATGTTCTCTCCTAAACAATTAACTATGTCATAACTCATAAGTTCTTTTATTGCAACAATTCGACCTAAAAATCTTCTTTTTCCGTTAACATTCAAAAGCAAACAAAATTCCCAACAATTCTCCAAAAGTACAATCAAACAATAACCCATATCGAGCTCCAAAACAGACCACAATAAACAAAAGGTTACCTCCAATTTCAGGCACAGGAACAGAGACAGAGGAGGGAGGCCTTCCGGTAACCAAACTACCTTCAATACCAGAACTCCTACATGGCTTCACCAAATTAAACTTCACTTTACTTGAAAACCCAGCAATACCAGACCTTATAACAGCAAAAGCTGAAGCCTTTTTCTTACAAATGGGTTGTTGCAAAGAACCCATTAATGATGCAGCTCCACTACAAGCTTCCATTCTGTTTTTCAAAAACACAAATGAAATTATTGAGAGAGAAGAACAAAAAGAAAAGAGAAAAGTTTGATATGGTGGTAAAGCTGACACCTTTTGTGATAATGACGACAGAGAAGAGATTAGAGTGAGGGTTTAGGAGGGTTTTACGGAGAGTAGATGCTTGCGTTTACGAGCAACTAGTTAGTATACTTTATTCACCAATAGGTTCAGTGGTGCCTGGGGCTGAACTTGGTAGGGCGGACTGCGGTTCGATCTCTCGCAACGCCGTTTGGGAGGGGAATAAAATCTAACCACTTTTGTTCGGCGGAAAATAAAGATTATATATATATATATATAAAATTAAAATTTAAAATAATTTATATTTTTATTTATTAAATTTACAAATATATCTAAATTTTCAAGTACATAAAGTGATATACAATATACGTAATGTTTTTATTTAATTGCAAACGATAAAAAATTTACTTAAGTGTTAATCTCTAAAAATTCATAAAATGAAAAAAAAATAATTATATAAAATGTAATTAAAAAAATCTAATTCTGTAAAAATTTAAAATAATTATATTACTATAAATAAAAAAATACAATGTAATATATAATTGATAAAAAAAATTGTGAAAAATTGATGACCGAATTCAATTGATATTATGCAAAAAAGATAATTGATATTGAATAATGCAAATATTTTTTTATGTCATTTGATCTGTTTGTCTAGGAAGTTGATGGCAAGATTTCAAACTTTTTTTTTTTAAATCTTAAGAAAGATATCGGAGTAAAAACTAGAAAAAAATTTGTATGTCTTTTTTAATATCGTTAAAAAAGCTATCGAATCGTAGTCATTGTTGGCAGATTTTTTTATGCGAAAATTTAAGGCAATGGGCTGAGCTAGCTCACAAGCCAAGAGCATAGAACATCTTTTTGGGTAGCCTTTCGAATTAGCAAACCAGCGGGCCTGTAAGTCTCCCCAAGAGCTACTACGGCTTCAGGATTCGAACCGTCCACTCTTACAGTGTGTTTGGTAGGAGTTTTTGAATGTAAGTGAAAGTTTTGTAAAGTTAGTGTTGGGAAAACCTTGTTTGGGAAAGAAGATTTTTAATCAGACGTAAGTTTTGTTTAGAGGTTTTTAAAAACCTCCAAAACCCTTCAATTCCAACTCTACAGGTGGGTTGAAGAAATAAGTGTAGTTTTACTCTTTGTTACCTTACAAACCTTTTGTAGGTTGAAGAAATAAGTGTAGTTTTACTCTTTGTTACCTTACAAACCTTTACTTTACTTTTTTTCCAAACAACACATGATTTTAATTGATATAAAACTTTACCTTAATCTACTCTACCTTACTTTATAAAACTTAACTTTACTTTACGCTTAATTTTACTAAACACACTGTTAGTGTGAGAGTTGAATCTCTTAACTGCTGAACTCATGGGGAAAGTGTTACTGGATTTTTTATGGAACAAAGTAAATGTTTTGGTGGCTAAAAATCTCTTTTGTTCTGTTTGACAGTATATGAAAGAAATTCATTGTTTAAACAAGGAAATGTTCTGTTGAAAGAACAATAAAAAACCCTAAGAAAGAAAACAAACTTTCCATGAGGATGTGAGGTCGGTGAAGGATGAGTGGTGAAGGAAAGGTGGTGTGTGTAACAGGAGCTTCAGGTTACTTAGCTTCATGGCTTGTTAAGAACTTACTTCTACGTGGCTACGTTGTCAAAGCCACAGTTCGTGACGCCAGTTAGTATCTTCTTTCTCTCTCACAGTCTTTTTAATCGTTATGTTCTTGTCTGTGTCTTGATGATGATGTACCACCAGATGATCCAAACAAGACTAAACACTTGATTGAGCTTGATGGAGCTGAAAATAGACTTCACTTGTTCAAAGCAGATTTATTACAGGAAGGAGCTTTTGATTCTGTGGTTGAGGGTTGTGATGGTGTTTTCCACACTGCTTCTCCTGTAGTTTTTCAATCCTCTAACCCACAGGTTCTTATTACTTTGTTCCCTTTGGTTTTTGGATTTTATTTTTTGAATTGCTCATTTGGGTTCAAAATCTGACATGGAAATTGTCATTTTGCAGTCAGAAGTTGTTGATCCTGCAGTAAAAGGAACACTGAATGTTCTTAAATCTTGTGCAAAAGTTCCTACCATCAAGAGAGTGATTTTAACATCATCTATTGCAGCTATTGTTCTTACTGGAAGAGCATTAGCTCCTGATGTGGTGGCAGATGAGACTTGGTATTCTGATCCAAATGTTTGTGTGGAAAAGAAGGTGAGTGGTCGAGAATTTCTTACTTTCAGAATCTATCTGCAGTTTCTCTTTTATGATTCAAGCAAGTGATCATTTGGCTCAAAGTGTGGCGAAATTCATGTCAGATATTCAGTTTTCCTGATTGTTTTATGGGGTAATGGTACTTATTCCAGCGTTGGTATGCTCTCTCGAAAACTTTGGCAGAGGAGGCAGCTTGGAATTTTGCAGTAGAGAATGCAGTTGAAATGGTGGTGATTAATCCAACCTACGCAATTGGCCCTCTCTTGCAGCCGACACTTAACGCAAGTGTGCAGATGATTCTTGAATTTATAGAAGGTGATCTTCTGCAGCCATTCTAAAACAAAGCCTCGTCGTCGTGCTTACTTCTATAGTTCCGTTTTTTCACCACTTATTGTTTTGTAACACCGTCCTTTTAACTCGACTATGTTCACTCGTCATTGAAAAAATTTCTGGATCCGTCATTGTTTGAATGATCGGATATCAAGCTACCTGGTTAATGCAGTGTTTTTGGACAACTCTGTCTAGTTTCCTGATGATGCAACGAAAGTTTATGATTGTAGGTGAGACGTATCCAAATTCGTACTACCCTTTCATCGATGTGAGAGACATTGCAGATGCACACATTCAAGCATTTGAGATTCCATCTGCAAATGGAAGATACTGCTTAGCAACAAACATGAATCACATGTCTGAGATATTAAAGATCTTACATGAACATTTCCCTTCGTTGAAGCTTCCACAAAAGTGAGTTGATCTATCAATCACCTTGCATTTTCTTTCAAAGTAGCCTGTAGTTCCATGTTTAGAATCTTTTCTTGAGCTGATTTAATTTGTGGTAGATACGAAGATGGAGAGTTTTGCTTGCCCAACTACACTATTTCACAGGAGAAAGCAAAAACTTTGGGCATCAACTTCATTCCACTGGAGGTGACTCTTAAGGATACTGTCGAAAGCTTGAAGGAGAAAGGTTTCATCAGAATGTGATCTGCCGAAAGCTTGAAGGAGAAAGGTTTCATGACAATATATATTTTTTTATAGCGAGGCGGCCAAAGGCCGATTATTGCAGCATTAGGCGGGGATGAGTTCCCCCATTACTGTCAAACTCCAATAGCTGGATTAACTCCAGTGGGGCATTGTTAAGGTAATGAACTCCCCTCGGCAACGAGAGAGCCTTCTTCGCTAAAGCATCCGCCACACCATTTCCTTCCCTCCACACTTTAGCTATGACAGCTTCCCATGGTCTTCGTGAATATTCTTGGATCAACCGAACCAGAGGCTCATGTGAATGATACTGATGATTTGTCCCGTTGATGTAATCAATTACTCTAGAGCTATCACATTCAACAACAACCATTCTCCAACCGTTTCTCCAAGCCAAGTCAAGTCCTTTGATCACCCCCAGAGTTCAACATTCTCTACATTACTTGGGCCACAATTCATCATAAAGTCGCCGGCCCACCCTCCATGCTCGTCCCTTAACACACCGCCAGCAGCCGCCATACCTGTCCTTTTACTGAATGCACCATCCGTGTTGATCTTTAATGCTCCAGTATAAGTATTCGGGGCTTTCCAACCAACTCTGTGAACCTGCCTAGCATGGGGAGTTGCACTAGTTCTCGCATTTTCCATACTTTGAATCCCATGAACAAAAGCAATGATTATTTCTTTTCTCCTAATCACCACCTCACCTCTGAAAATGGTCTGGTTTCTCCATTTCCAACAAGTAACTCCGAATAATCTAGTCCACTTCTTCGTTGCACCCGTCCGGCCATAACCTTTCAAGTTAGCCGTGAGCCATTCCGTTACCTCCATGTCAAAGAATTCAGCAATTTGAGCTCTCGGCAGTAATTAGATCCAAACCCTCCTAGCTTCCCTACAGTCTCTGAGGATATGGATGATATTCTCCTCAAGACCCCCACAAATTGAGCAGGCTTGACTATTTGTCATATGTCTATGATTCTCATTTTCTTTAGCATTGCGTTGTAGGACTCTGCAAAGTTACTTGTCATTATTCCATGTCTACTACCACTGTCATGAGCACGTGACCATTTTTCCTTCTCTAACCTACGAAGCCATGCATATTCTTCCTAGTTCTCCGAGTGAAGTCATTTTATTTTCACAGCAAATTTTCGTTTTTGTAGTTCACGTCCTACAATAAGTAAACTTATATAATTGTTATATTCTTCATGCATCAGAATATCAATAAAAGGTCATTGAAATTTACCTAGATTTTTCACGAGTCTCTTTAATTGTCCATTCCTAAATTTGGTGTTGAAATTTAATGCAATATGACGGATGCAATACCTATGGGCATTTTCTCTCCACATTTCGGACGACATTGCATACAAAATTCTTTTGTGGCGATCATATATAATAGAAACATCTGTTGGACACGAATGTTCGTCAACCACTATCAACCGTAGGAAATTTATAAAGTATTCCCAATTGTTATTACTCTTCTTATGTACCAATGCAAAAGCCACAATAAAACCCTCCCATCGCCGTCAACAGCAGTCGCAATCAATAAGCACATCTTGTACTTTCCATATGCAAATATTCCGTCAATACATATCACAGGTCTACAATGTTTAAAAGCTTCAATGCATAGAGCATAAGCAACGAACATCCTGCGAAACACTCTGACATGTGGGACAACAACATTATTAACAAATACCCCATCATGATCTATATCCCAAAATGATCCTTTGTTCAACGAAGTTGCAACATGGATAAATGGACACAGATCATTGAAGGTTTCATCTCAATCTCCATAATGTTGTTGGATTGCCTTTTATTTGGCCTTCCAAAGAGTGAAATACGACGGTTCAACACCAAAACGCTCGACCATATTGCATATAAGCGCAAGAATATGTATATTGGGTTGTTTGACGACCAAAGCACTAATATAATTGGACACCAAGTCAGAGTCCAAATTTCGGCGCCCAACTCGATCAGACGATTGTCCAAACATCAGTGTTTTTTCTGAGTTGCGTGCAACCTCCACTAACAATCATCACCGATTTGGCAACGTAAGTGTTGTGTTTGGTCTCTTTATGTTTGAATTCGCGCTTCCTTTTAACAGAATATAATTTCATCGTCAATTTAACTTGATTGCGCGCTTGAAATATCATGCCCAATCTTTATGGTTCAACATCTGAAACTTGTCTTCTTTTATCATTCATCATTTCATCTATTGTCTACAACGAAGTATGAAGCATAATCATGAGTCATCTTCTCATTTTCAACGTATTGCAAAAAAAGATCATCATCTCCTTGGACCGTTTTGGCTAGCTCGTCATCTTTTTTTTTAAGATTATACTCATCACTGTCGAAGAACCTCTCCTCTTCGTCATCATCTACTTCCTCTTCCTCAATTGCTTAAACATTATATTCCTCAACAAATTCACCTCCTTCCTCATCTCCATCATCTTCCTCGTTTTCATCACCATCATCTTTACTACATCGTTCTGCAATTTGAAGTAACCTATTAGATTGTACAAATGACATCATCGGTGCACCAAAAGCACACATCACATCACTGCAACTGCCAGATTCAAGTTTTGTTTCTTGTCGATAACGACGTACCATAAAATTCTTGTGGTGTCGTATTCAATTGATCATATTCAACAAACAATTCAATGAACTGCATCATTGAAAAACGTTGCATAACTCTATACATGTTCTCCAAATGACTGTTGTTGCAAATATCGACTAGGCCAAAAAACAATCCACCAGTTATCGCTAACATTGGTTTTTTAAACGCAATTCTAGTAATTACTGCATTTGAATCAATCGCATGCATTTTAAACGCAATTCTTGTGGTGTCGTATTCAATTGATCATGTCAATCGCATCTTTAACGTATGCATAGAACGAACCATATTAAAGCACATGCTGATTCAAGTTAACAGTTGTATACGCTCCACTAAAGTAACTCACTCAAAACTCTCCTTTAACAATATTACCTCCGTGAAATATCGCAAATGACGTTGACATCTAAAAAATTTTCACACATATAATAATAAATATTTTTAATTATTTGAACTAATATGTTATAACCTACATAAATTTTAAATTAAAATATTATAGAAAGTTTTATTACAAAAAATATATATTTTTATTTTTATTCAACAAAAATTATTTACTGAATAAAATATTACTATTATTAGACAAACTTGTCTCTTAATTTTCTATTTACCAGTCATGATTAAATTCTTACGCCGACACAATTGATATAGAAATACAAAACAGAAAAGTCTCATGCATATAACCTGGATTCTACACGTACTAATCTATATATTAATATAAAGTAGAATACATAGGTAATTAATACATGATGATGTGTAATTTTGTGGATTTTTTGAAATAAAATTTAATAAATAAATACATTTAAGGCATTATATTGTGAATAATATTTATATCAAGTCTTTACCTTAATATTCTGTCAATTCCATACAAATAAATAATATTCTATAAATTATTTAATTAGCTAACTAATGATACTTATTTCCAATTATGTGTGACATTATTT
>CANYCX011037288.1:0-10678 GCA_948193385.1 Breynia disticha f. nivosa | reverse complement strand
TTGGTGATATAAAGTGATATGTCCAAAGTGACGAAAATGGGGGTTTTCATACCTAGTGATTTTCCGAGTTTCATTGCTTAGGTAAGTTTTCTGAGAGTCTATTGATGATGTTGATACGATCAATTTTAAGTGGGTGTTGTTGAGGGAGAATTAATTGAATGAAGAAAGAGAATAATTAAGGGAGTTAAAAAGGAAACATATGAATTTAGGTGATTGAGGTGTTAAATTGGTAAATGATATTAAAGAAAAGCTAAACAGATATGCTTGGTACATTAATGGAGCTTAATGATAAGTGAAAGCAAAGAGAAATTTAGAGAAGAAAGTATTAATATTAATGTAATGGTGTGAATCATTGATATTAGGCATTGATCTTTGGGATTTAGAGATTGATATGAGTTATAATGTTGAATTAGGAAATTTGAGGTTACGATGAGGATGGCTCGTGATGGAATTCATGGACATTTTGCTAAGGTAAGAAATACGAGCACAGTTTCCCTATTTTGTATGGTTTATTGAGTATTTATTTCTTGTGGAATGAGCATGTTAAATTGATGTAACAACTTAAATGTTGGTACATTAGTTAGATTGGATTTGTTGTAAAGATGGGTAAATAAATGGAAACATTGTGATATGCTTATAATATACTTTGAAGTGTAACATAAATGTGATTGTAGAAGCTTTAAGTGCAAATTTATTAAAAAGTAAGAAATGCTTAATATTTGAATGGGTGTTGGAAAGGTTATTGTAAGTCGATCATATTTGGAATAAGTATGATTGTTTGGTATGAGAAATTGATAAATGTTTGAGAGTTGATCTCGCATTAATAAGTATTGAGCATGTAATGTAATTGATAAAGTATTTGTGCCTATATGCTCTCTATTGTTTTTGAATGAGATAAGTGATGAAAATGGAATGAGAGAAGGCTACAGTGGCATATGAATGTAGTTTACTTGATTAAAAGCAAATATATGTGTAATTGGTATGTTGTGGCATGATAGTCGGCTATGCTCACTGAATATGGACTGATTTGAATTTGGTTGAACCTTAATATATTATAATTGATGGTTAAGATTCATAATTCTTAAGATTTCACATATGACTATGAAATATGGCATGTTTAGATGTGAACATATGATTATTTTATGAGTTAATCTTGAATTGATGATCTTGTGCCTTAAATGGAATAGTATGCTCTTTGATATCGGGTTAATGAATAGTTGATAACTGATTGATATCTTGTTGATAGGTTAAGCATAAAGTTGTTGGTTTAACTTATATGATTGAGCATGCTTATGAGATTGATGATAACATATGTGAATGTATTGATCATTCATGCTGAGGCATAGTAGGATTGATTGTGAACACATGAATGTGTTGTATGAGTTGAAGGCATCTGTTACACATATATCATTCATGCATTAGGACTCTTTGTGAGTAAATTAAATAAAAGGATGAGTTTCTCTGAGAATATAAGGAGGGAGTGGTTATAGCACAAAGGATATATCACACGTCTTAAGCTGACCTCTGAGGATATATCAACAACTTACCTCGGGCCACACGTTTCAGGCTTGACCAGGACCTCTGAGGGCAGTTATGGGCGCTTGGTGCGCAATATAAAATTCGGGTAGTATATAAAACATGCTACACTGGGCACGTGTGGATAAACTAGAAAAACTTAAGGGTGTAAGAGTGTGCCAATTATAGGCACTTTGTGTGGAAATTGTGGCACTTTGTGTGCAAGATCATAAATGGATCCAATCTCTTATAACCTATACTCTGGGGCGATGAGGCCCATTTGCAAATGTCGAATAAATGGCAAAAATATGGCACAAATTGTATACTTATATGGGATCCCGGGTAGTCACGTTTAGGAATGCATTATTTGACATGCATTCGTATATATCAAATCACATACGCTATATTATTATGAACTTGTGATTTGTTTTGTGCATATAGGTACTATCATTTGCAACTCATTCACAGTATAGATATGTTTAACCATTCATTTTAATTTAACCAGATAGTGAGATATACTCACCTATCAGCTGAAATACTCAGACTGATGTGTACACACATCATGTTTGACCCGTCTACTCTGTCGTCCTATGGAATATATCAATCATTTAAAAACAAAAAATCAACAATACAGCTAGACTTTCCAATATAACCACCAATTTAATGCATGCCCTATCAATTTCATTTACTTTGCTTCTCAATTTTATAAACCCTAGCCAAAACCCTAACCCTTTTTTCCTATCATTACTCAAATCAGTATTAACTTTATATAATGTATTTCTAACTGAATTCCAAACTCAATTATCTAATTATTAACTAATTCTATCAATAATAAACTCAAAACAATTATAGTAAAACTTATAAAAACTTACGAAACTTTCGAGTTTTACCTATTTTTCTTATACCACTAGGTTCCCAGCTTGGAACTACGATTGATTCGATAACTCGAATCAATTTCTTTGCTGAATCTTTCACTTCCTCACCCTCTCTCTCACTTACTCATCTCTCTCTCTAGAGCTTTCTCTAGAATGTTTTAGTCATTTTGAAGGTTCTGAATAAGTCGAGGAGCATTTGAACTTATAGATTTTGCCTAGAAATTGTTGAGTACGCATGGTGGGCATGGAAGTATGTGTGTTCATGCCCACCACACATTTATGCGTCTTCACCACATGTTCTTTTATGTTCTTAAGGTTTCTCTTTTTCCTTGGTTACTTAACATCACCTATTTATCACCCTTATGTCACCATTTCACATCTTTGTTTCTAATCATTTATTTTCATCATTTTTATTGCAAAACTCTTTATTTTTGTTTAACATATTATTTAAAATCTTAATTAAGTAATTCGGGACGAGGATGTTACATAAAAAGCATGTGAGATTGCTTTGTTGAGCATACATATAATTTAATTACTTGCCATTCTGAATGCATTGATTGATTCATGTGTTGCATTGACATTTGTGTGATGCATGGCCGATATCCTAGGCTGGGCTTGAGGATTATTCCAAGAGAGATCTCGATGTCAGTTTAGGAGCGATGATATTTTGAGCTGGGCTCAATGCCCAACTGGATTCTATTTCAGTCTGGGACAAAAGGAAACATAAAAAGAAAAAGTAAAGAAAAGAAAAAGAAAAGAAAGCAATACCTTGGGAATTTTGCATGTCTATCACATTGGCATTCATTTGCGCTTCAGATTGCATTCATAGTTAGTGATCTTTTTTATTACTATGATGACTATATGAATGCTAATTTTGTTATGAAAATTGTGCTTGACGTGCATGTGTTATGGTTTGGTATGAATGTGCAAGTATGTTTTAGTATTTGATATGGTCACATGAGTAAGCAAGTATAATATAATGTACTAGTTTTGGATAACATTCACTGTAAATATCATATATAGGTTATGCTGGATATGCATAGGTATAAAAGAACTTGTTTGCTGTGATATTTAAAATAAACCAAAACTAAAATGTGTAAACCAGAAGCTCAGTACAATCCTATGTTGACCAACACGTCCTCGTGCTAAGATCAATTTTAACAGCACACTCTGTGCTTATGAAGACTCTGGAAAAATGTAACGAGCATGAATTTGTGCTCTACATAGCACAACCTATGCCAACTGGGAATTTAAGGATAAACATGACCTCATATTCATCGAGCACAAATCGTGTTCACTGAAAATTCCCCTGCAATTCATTTAAACAGATAAATAAATACAAAATGAATTGATAATGAATAAGAATGTTATCCTATTTCATAATGTACTTAATTTGTGATAAGGCACTTACTGATTATTTGAAAATACTCATCTCTGTGTGATTGTTTCATATTGTGCAGATCATAGGTAGCTACTACTAGACCGAAGTTCACAGTGATAAGAGTTTCCAATGATGCCGTCAGAGGTCAGGCTTTGGAGTTTCTATTTTAAGAGTTTTGATTTTGCACATTCTTGTACATATTTTTATATATTAATATTTTGGGGTTTGAGTTTTTTTCAAACCTAAATTCTAGCTTCTTCTTTTGTATATTATTTTGTAAAGTAGTTAGGCCAAGTTTTATGAAAATACAAATATTATATTTTCTCTTTCCTCAAATGGATTTGATCATTTTTGAAAAATATTTTGAATATTCAGATGAATGGATTTTAAAAATTGAGCTTCACAGAACATCTTCTTCAGAGATTTACGTTATTAAAAAGAATCTCTTTATTTTTACATCATGGGTATTGGATACCAGATGTAGGTCTCACATTTATTGTAATGTGAAAGCATTAAGAAATAAGAGAGTGCTTTTAAAGGGTGAGGTTGATATCCAAGCCAAAAAGGCAGAGTTGTTGCTATAGAGATTGGGAACTACACTTTGTATATGCCTTCAGGGCTGAAGATAAAGTGAAAGGACTGTTTTTAGGTACCTACTATGAGTAGGAAAATTATTTCAGTTCTAACCTTGGACAATGATCTTTTTACCTTTGTTAATGAGAATAAAATATGAGTATTTATATGTCGTAGACATATCATGTCGTGAGCCCATAAATAATGTTGAAATAAAGAAGTTTAAGTCTAATAAACTGAATCCTTCTTTCTGGAATTATCGTTTAGGACATGCGAGTAAGAAATGCTTGGAAAGACTTATAAAGATGAAGTCCTTAGGGCTTTTAATTGGGAATCAATGGACATATGTGAATGGTGTATTTGTGGGAAAACGAGTAAGAATCCTTTCAACAAGAAAGGTGAGAGAATTAATGGACTGTTAGATCTTATACACTCGAATGTGTGTGGACCATCAAGTACACATGATAGGTAGTTATTGTTACTTCACTATATTTATAAATGATTATAACTGCTATTGTTATGTCTATCTAGTAAGATATAAATAAGAAACCTTTGAGAGGTTCAAAGATTTTAATAATAAAGTATAAAACCAGTTAGGAAGACATACTAAATCCATTCGATTGGAGTGAGGTGGTGAATACATGAGCCTAGAGTTTGACTAATATTTGAGAGAATGTGGTATACTACCATAATTCACACCTCTAGGAACAACTCAGTAGAATGGTGTCTCTAAAAGGATGAACTAAACCCTTTTGGACATGGTGAGGTTGACGATGAGTCAAATTGGTCTCCTAATATCATTTTGGAGTTATGCCCTAAACACTGTAGCTTTTCTACTAAACAAGTCTCTAACTAAAGTGGCTAAAAAGACTCCACATGAGAAATGGACTAGACAAAAGCATAACATATCTTTTCTAAGAATCTGAGGATACAAAGCTCGTGTTAAGAGGTTAACATCAGATAAGCATTCATCCAAGATAGGTAAATGCTTATTTGTAGGGTATTTGAGAGAAACTAAAGGATATTATTTCTAAAATACAAATGAGAATAAAGTATTTATTTCTCAAACAATAGGAGCAGTGTACAACTAAAAGTTGTGTAAGAGGTGCAGATATATAAAATCTAGTAGAGAATAGTCAGAAGATGGACTCGAGTCCATAAGAAGTTATGGAACAATAGTTCATTACACAAGTACCTATAAAAGCTAGTATGATACGCCAGGAACCTAAGAAGTACAGGTGTATTGTAACTAATGAATAGGATATCATGATCGTTGATCATTATGAACTTGCTTATTACCAAGAGGCTATGAGGAGTACTAACTCAAAAACTATGTACCTCTGTGATTGTTTTTAGAGGTTCCCAATTTAAAAATGCTTCTACCGTTTTAGGATCTACTATTATCCCTCTTTGCGATATCAAGTGTCCTATAAAGGCTACATGCTCTAACCAAAATTCACATTTACTTAACTTTGAATACAACTACTTATCTCTTAATATATATAACATTACCTACATATGTTCCCTATATTCTTCTCTACTCCTTGAATGTTTCAATATATTATCAATAAATAATATCACAAACTAATCAAAAAAAGGTTGGAATACCTTATTCAACAATGTTATGAACTCTATTGGAGAACCACTTAAACTAAACGGCATAACTAAGAACTTATAATGACCATATATGGTTTTGAAAGTAGTCTTTGGTATATCATCTTCTGCCATTTTTAATTTGTGATAATAAGATCATAAGTCAATCTTCAAAAAGATTGTAGCAGCTGTAGTTGATCAAAAAATTATCTATTCCATGCAATGAGTACTTATTCTTTATAATCACTTGATTCAACATTCTACTATCTATGTATGGTTTGAGTGTTCTGTCCTTCTTGTTTAAAAACAATACTGGTGCTCCCTAGGGTGAAACACTCATTTGGATGAACCCTTTGTCAAGTATTTCTTACATTTATTTCTTTAATTTAGGGAAGTCTAGTGTTACCATTCTATATGGTTGCCCCGATACTAGTGTTATTCTAAGAATTAGTTTAATTGTAAACTATATCTCTCTATTAGGAGGCAATCCTGATAAGTCTTCAGGAAATGCATCTAGGTAATCTTCTACCACCAATGTTCCTTTTACTTTCCCTTGTACCATAGTATTATTAACCACATGTGCCATGTACAGTTCACATCCATTTCTAATCATCTTAAATGCTTTAATGGTTGATACTAGACAACTAGTTATAGTCTTCCTTTCTCCATAAAAAACGAATTTACTTTTCCCTTCTAATGTTGGTGTAAGCCCTGTTCCCAAATATTGTTCATAGACTACATTCATAGTTAAGTTGATTCATTCTATTTTTCTATTATATCTGTGCATAAAAAATAGTAGAATTCCATGATTGAGTATCATAGTGCTTAAGTTGGCATATGTGAGGCATGTGCCTATAAGACCTTTGAAGCAAGAGATTTCATTCTAACCATCCCTAGTTGATCAGTACTATAGGAATAGTAGATGAATTAAGACTAGCATACCCTTTCTGACTTAGTGGGTTCTATCTTATGAAACACAAGGACGTGGTATGCCATTTAGAAATCATGGATACATGTCTAGGATATGGTATTTGGATTAGATTTCCTTATGAGAACAAATATATGGTTCAAAGTCATAAGTATTTCTCATGTGCAAGCCTTACATCAGAGTTCTTAGACCTGAATTCTCTATGAAACTCTAGATGAATGTTTGTATACTTTTACATATGTCAAAAGTTCCCGTAAAAGGGTAACAAATATGGGTATGATTGGGTATGAATTGGTTCATGTTAGAAAGCGTGAGAGAAGTGAATGGATTACCTACTCTCGAGGAGAGAGGGAATGCCCTGGCCACTTGAACAATGAACTGGAAAGAGTGTGGCCACGCCCAGATGGAATAATGAGTTTCATTATTTATCTAAAATAATTTAGTGTCACGAGGATATTAAGAAAAGTAATTAACTTAATAAGGATGATTGTCCCATATCTTATGTAATTCCAGTATTAGGGGTAATGAACTATGTAAGATTGATTTAGGTCAAACAGATATCACAACATCTTTATTTAATTTTAATTGTCATAAAATTTTTCTAGAGTATTTTATGACCTTTAGGAATTAATTATTCCTAATTCCAACATTAAATGGACATACATAATGCACATGAAGACTAGGTCTAAAAAGGGTAAAATTGGTATTTTATATCAGACATATTTGGACCATTTTAAGGACAAATACATGAGGCTTAAAAATATGTTAATTGAAAAATGTGTAGGCCCAATTATATGTAGGGTACGCGGCCATGCTATGGTTAGATGTTAATTATGTTTATAATTAAGTAACTAATCATAAGGTAAAAAGGATTAGGACATAATAATGGAGATCACATTTTAGGACACGTGTTGTCATAAATGTGTGATTTAGCATTATCTCCTAATTATCCTTAGTTGATAAGAATTATAAGTCGAATTTAATTCTAATCTAATTCAAATTAACCAATATAAGGATAAGGTAGGATAGAGATACAGACTAGGGTTTTATCTCTCCTCCTTTTTCTCCTCTTTTTCTCTTCTTTTTTTCTCACAGACGTGTACTATGTAAAGAAAAGGCACTCTTCTTATTTTTAATCTATATTGGCCTAAACTTGGCTGCCCAAGATGATAAAATTTCATTTTATTTTTCCGACTAATTCTTGTTGTCGTGTATACCGATTCAAGCTAGCACTCGTCCTTTTCACATAAGACTAGTGGTGTGTGTGCAAGCACAGAGGGCGGTCACAAACAAGTAGCTCCTTTGTGAGACGAATTTGACAACTTGAAGGTTGGATAGGCTAGTTCCTATATAGTATATGTGTAATCAATTCACCTTGAATCGTTTATAAATCAAGTTTTAAGGTAAGAAACCCTAAACTAGTCAACCTAGTTAACCTGTAATGTGCATGGATTTTAGGACTCATTTTTCTATAGCTATTTTCATGTTATTTTGCAAATAATTCCACTACGCTAACCTGATATTAAGCCATAACAGTGGAAAACATTTAAATGATAAGTTTACAAAACCCATCTATGCTAATGTATGGATAAACACACAAGCATTCACAATTCTAAAACAGCTGGGAGCCCGACCTTTAGTATCGCATCGCTAGCCTTGTCGATCATGTAATCCCGTCCCTAATACCTGTCACTCTGGAAAAAATCCAGCAAAACACAGGTGAGTATTTTTAATACTTAGTAAGGTTGTACCTCAGCGTCAGTACATGCTGGGGTGCAGGGGAGTCCTCAGCCATCCCGGCCTATCCTCCCTAATGGCGCCTTAAAGCCATCTCACACAACAAGTTCTTTATGTGTTTTATCCTTCCATTTCATGTGTTTATTCACTAAGAAATTCATCCTAACCCATTAGGATATTTTAGATAATCATTAGGACATTATTTAGGCCAAAATAGGGTTTCTGCACTAAATTAACGTATGTTTATGAAACATTAACGTACGTTATCCATCAATAGACAAAACCACAAACCCACGTGAAGAATAACGTAATCCAACTTTAGATTAACATCTGTTTAATTTCAAATTAACGTATGTTTAGGACTCTTAAACATACGTTAATTTACATTCAGCAACATTCTGTCCATTTCCAAATTACATATCACACATACACATTTTATACTTCACTTTACATATCAAAACATATTTCCACACACTTATTCAACCTTCTTATACACATCAATTCCATCATCATTCATTTTAAATATGTTTATCATTAACATTAAGTCATTACACCACAATTCAATCATACACAGATAGGATCATTCCCATTTAACACATCCTAATCTTTTAGCCTCTCAATCACCCTTAATCATACCAACAACCTACAAATCACTCATACCACTCTCTTATACCCACAAACATCCCAATTAACCATTAATCAAATGATCTGATCTTTATGACAAGATTAATAAGTTCAAATGAATGATCCAATCATTACATTTGGGTGTGGCCACACTCCTCCCAATCTTGCCTATCAAGCGGCCAGTGATATCTTCTCTCATTATCTAGAGAGGGTCAATCCCTTGACTTCACTCATACTTCTACTTGTAATCCATAACATGCCTAATCATACTCATACTTATCAACCTTTTAAGATCACATTAGGCATATGTCAAAGGACATTAGAAATCACAATACAAAACATAGTGATTTCAGGTCAAAGGACAAACATTTAACAATGCAAGAGACATAATAATTTTAAAAATATTTTTCCCAATATTCCATAAAATATGTATAAAATATAGATAGACCAGAGATGAGAGAGAAAGATATAAAAATTATGCATTTCATGAAAACTTGGCCCAAATCATTTTTATACAAAAGTGGAAGTAGTAAATAGTTTGGAAAAATAAAACCCAAACTGAAATGCATATATTTACGTAATGTATACAAATATTTATAACTTTATAAACCAAAAACTATATACAAAAGCTGAAAGAAAACTAAAACTGGAGCTCCACCTCAGACTATATCACAAAAGTAGCAAGATCACTGTAGCTCCAAATCCAAAAGCAGCTGCTTACGATTTTCACATCATTAAAATATAAAACAAGGTGAGTATATAAAAATACTCAGTAAGTGGTAAATAGTTTGCTGTATAATTAACTGTAGGGGAATTTTGTAAACAGCACGGGTCGTGCTCATGAACACAGGATCTTGTTCATTTTAAACTCCCGGTCGGCACGTCGTGCCTCTCAAAACACAAGTCGTGCTTAATCTCTATTCTACAATTGGCACGGGTAGTGTCCTATAGAGCACGAGGGCGTGCTCATTACAATTTCCAACACTGCTTCCCAAATAGCATACTCAAACATCTCGTAACCAATCTATCCAGCATTCATAAATCGCAAAGCAATGATCAAACATGCGAATTATGAATGCCAAATCCAATGCACATGAATAACTATACACTCATATGCAAATGCCTCGAGGTCTTCTTTTCTCTTTCCTTTTCTTTTACTTTATTCTTGTTCCCAGACCGGCATTAGAAATTCATGTGGAATAATCATTGGTCCCAGCCTAGGTTGTCGACCTAGTGTCACTCAAATCATTCATCACAATGAATGATCAATGCATTCAGTGGCCAAATCTCAATGTCATACATATGCTCAATAATAAAGCAATCAATGTTTATATATCTCACGAAGCAATCACATACTTAACAACATGATATCAACCAAAAAGCAACCATATATCCATAAGACATATAGCCAAAATGAGCATACATATCATTCAAGTAACATTCATATATTAC
>CANYCX011037281.1:0-15776 GCA_948193385.1 Breynia disticha f. nivosa | reverse complement strand
CTCGATTACCTTTATACTTCATCATCGAACCACGAATCTCCCCTTATAAAGCAACACCCTAACAACACCGCAATTGTTCCCAAGTTCAACCTAATAAATCTTGTACATCATTCCCATGATCACTTACTAGTTTACCTTCTTCCTTAGTGATGATTAGAATTCGTACCCCTCAGGTGTGTGGCCACAATTACACACTCCATTTGCAATAAAGAAATTACCTTATAAATTGCTGGCTCCAAGGATTCCATTAGGTCGAGTGCGAGAAATCTCCATCAATTTTAAAACTCAATTAAGACTCTAAGGTCAAAACATGCATATGAAATGAAAGCAATGCGTCCATTCCCACGAGATCTGATCCCCGCTCTGATACCACTAAATGTAACGTTAAATTTTTTTTCATGTTTTATAAAAAATAAACAATTTTTATAAAAAATAAACAATAATGACCAACGTGAAAAATCTAGTTTGCACATATATGAAAATACAAAAGTGTATATTTTAAATAAATGGCCATGTTGAAAACCTCTACAACTACAATGAAGTTACAAATTTATGAAGAACATTTTAAATAAAAGCCTTCGTCATCACACCCTAGTCCCAAGCGTGAAATCCTTGGCCAACCTGTTAAACCACAACATTAAAACATAAAAGGTGAGTATAAAACTCAGTAAGTGAATACCTCATTCATCACTTACCTGTCCATATAAAGTCTAATGCACTCGTTCATTTAGTTACACGCACCAATTCCATTATTATGCGATCCTCACCTCTCAAGTCCATGGTTCTAGGAGGAAACCCCTGATCTACCTTCTTGGCTTATATTCTCGTTCTGTCTTCCTACAGTCACTTAAACATATGACCCTCTTGTCACATACCTATCCATATAAAGTCTAGTACATTTATTCATTCACTCTCACTTTAATCTCATTCATTAGGGTTTATTCTATATCTTTACATTGAGCTCTAATCTTGATCTTAGATTCTAGGGTGCATTATTTAGGTGTTTTATTCTAGTTTTCTTTAGTGTTTATTAGACCAAAAATGTAAAATTTCAAGCCCCTAACTCATCTCGAATCATGTACTACCTCTAGGATGTTCAAGGGTAAGGTTTTTCTTGGTCAACTAACCTTCTGGGCATGAATAACGTGGGTTAATCTATAATTAACGTACGTTATTCTTACAACTATATTTCTAGAAATTCCAGCATGAATAAAGTGGGCTATCTTCCCAATTAACCTATGTTAATTGAAGAAAACGTACATTAACTAGAATTCAACCTACGTTATTTAGCTTCAGAATACATATTTTACACATTCTGAATCATACTCAACACTTAACCCAATTCTCACCTCAACTAGTATCAACAAAGTATAAATTCACACCATACAACCCTCATAATTATGTTCCTATTAGCGCACAAGGTGAAACACATCAAACATCCTACAATTAACACAGACAATCATAATCATACTCAATTCATATCGCACTTTTCCATTCACCATCGTACACCACACATAGACCTAATGCACACCACTCACATTTCTATCGCACAATAATCTTTAGCATAACATATACATTCTACCAACCTAATTACACATTCATGTAACTCATTTAAAACATAACACCGACACATTCCATTTTCATGCACATAGATAGTTATTCACTTTCTATTCCCATGCACTTTACTCATTTCATTTATACATTAGCGTTCCAACACACACACAAAATTCCCTTCAACATTCTCCATACATGCACTATTCTCACTCAATTCATTTATGCAACACATACCATATGATCAATCACATATCACCCATACACAAAATTCATTTACAACACAACACTATAATTCACCACTATAACTCATTCACGTTTATATATGGCATCACACAATCATTCCCCTCAATCATTCATGCCATACCCATCATGTGGCCAAATCACAAATTGAGTACCTTACATTATGATCTCAATCACTCTATTCATGCAGCACATCTCATTAGATAAATCACAATTCATATAACATACATCATCATAACAGACTAGTTACTCATCAATCATTCATTCATACATAAAATCATGCTTCATGCGTATGCATCATATTTATGGCATGCCACTGTCATCTTTCCCAATGCTTTTCTTTCTCTCATAGAGGATCCTCTCTGTTTTCCCGTAGTTATTCAACCAGTGCCCATACGCTTAAGATCACCTAGTCTCGTACGACACCTCTTTTATCCTGGCATATGTGCTTAGGATCACCCAGTCTCACACTGCCCCCTTCTCTCGTTGGTCAATCGATGTCGATGTGCTTAGGATCCCCAGTTTCACATGACACCTTATCATTTGAGGTATATGCACTTAGGATTGCCCAATCTCGCCCCATTTTCTCTCGTTGGTCAACCTGTGTCGATGTGCTTAGGATCTCCCAGTCTCACATGACACTTTATCATTCGAGGTCTATGCGCTTAGGATCACCCAGTGTCGCATTACCATTTCCCTCTTTTCACTGTTCAAACGGGTGCTGATGTGCTTAGGATACCCAGTCTCACATGAAACCCTCCAGCTATGGCACATGTGCTTAGGATCCATATTCTCACATTGCCATTGTTACTTAAGTAGACCAACCGAATGTTGATGTGCTTAGGATTACCCAGTCTCACATGACACTCACTAATCTATAGTATATGTGCTTAGGATTGCCTAGTCTCACATTGTCATTGCTACGTAAGTTGACCAACCGAACGCCGATGTGCTTAGGATCACCTAGTCTCACATGACGCTCTCTAAAATCTAGCAAATATGCCCAATCTCACATTTTCTAATTCTGTCCAAATTATCCAACCAAGGTCCAACATACACTTTCCTTTCAATTTTCTCAATCAACCCTTATGTGGCCTCTTAATCTCATGTCTCTATCTCAACTCTACAATGCATGTATGCCACATAAATGCATATCATGAATGCGCACATTTAAATCACACTTTCCTTTCCACAAGCCATTATTCAACAACTTAAGCATACAATGTGTTCATTCAACAATGCATTTGCATAACCAAGCTACATCCATGAAAGTGCATCCATTTAATGCATCCATTTAATGCAATCCAAATCATTTATCACAAATTCCACACAATAAGGCACTCCACACATCTTGCACATCACAATTCGATTCCATTCAATCGAACTCACAATAATTACACACATACTCAAGTTAACATCTATACCATCCATCTCCCAAGTATCATCATTCCGTCTCATTCAACTAAGGTCACAATTTACATCACACATGTCAAACATCATAATATGCCCTCAAGCCATTATAGTTCAATCATAAGTTATCGCAAGTCACATCATTAAGCCTACACTTCATTCATTCTCAACATATTTTCATACCATACTAATCCAAGGGAAACACATTCACTTCATGCCACCACAACCAAGTACATCAATCAAGCACATTAAGACATCAAACACACTACACATTAAAGTTATCCTTTCACACATAAACATACATACACACCATACACAATATTTCATAACATAAGGTTTCTAATTTGCGGTTACACATTAATTTACACACTCAAGCCAAATATAGTTAGCCATACTAGTGACTAAATATGGATAAGTAAGTGACGAGACATGCACTTACCTCCAATCTAAGCGAGCCCCTTCGGCGGTAGCTCCGGTTCCTTTGTAAGCTTTGATCCCAACAAATTTTGTTAAAACAACACTCACATGTAAAATTTTTGAATGCATTTACATCACTCAAACCCTAATTCCTTCTACCCTTCCATTTCCCCTCTTGCCTAATCCAAGTTCCTAATCAAGTTGCTATCTCTCTTACGATTCTGTTTTCTTGCTATGGCATTCGTCCTAAACAACATTAATCTCCTCATTCACACCTCTAATTCTGTAAAATCCCCAACTTCCCTAGAACTCAAAAGCTTCAATCTTCCCTAAATCTTCGGATCTTTGGTTTAATGTTCATACATTTAGTAACTGCAATTTTGATCATACCTTGTTTTTAAAGCATAAAAAAGTTAAAGTCACAGCATTACTCATATAAGTTGATTATATGATTATCAGAGGAGATCACATTGAAGTAATAACAAAACTACAAGACCAATTGGCTAAAAAATTTGAGATGAAAAATCTTGGAAGCCTCGGGTATTTTTTGGGTATTGAAGTTGTAAGATCCAATAAGGGCACATTTCTTTCCCAACAGAAATATGTTCTGGACTTGTTAGCAAAAGCAGAACTACTAGATTGCAAACCAACAAATGTACCAATTCTGCAGAACCATCGACTTGGAGAATACCCTGATCAAGTTCCAACAGACAAAGGGAGATAACAGAGTTTAGTTGGCAAATTAATTTGTTTGTCTCACACAAGAACTGATATTGCATATGCGATAAGTGTGGCCAGTCAATTTATACGTCATCCTAGTGAAGATCATATGCATGTTGTCATGCAAATCCTTTGTTACCTGAGTCCTCACCAGGAAAAAGGAATCTTATTCTCAAAAGAATGGACACACAAATATTGAAGGATTTACTAACGCAGATTGGGCAGGCAATATTCTAGACAAAAAATTTACATCAGGCTACTTTACGTTTGTTGGTGGAAACTTGGTCACATGGAGGAGCAAGAAGCAAAAGGTAGTAGCTTTATCCAGTGCAGAAGCAAAATTTAGAGGAATAGCTAAAGGACTTTGTGAGCTCCTTTGACTTAAAAGATTGGTAACTGAGATTGGTTTTCCTCCTGAGAGTGAGATGTACTTGTTTTGTGATAATACAACAGCGATTAATATGTCTCATAATCCGATTCAACATCACAGAACAAAACATGTTGAAATCGATACATATTTCATCAAGCACAACCTTGAGACAAAAGTAGTTCAATTTCAATTTGTGAGGTCTGAAGACCAGCTTGCAGATACTTTAACTAAAGTAGCATGTAGAAGGTTTTTTAACAACTCACTTGGCAAGTTGGGCATGATGGATTTGTATGCACGAACTTGAGGGTGAGTGTTGGCATGAGCTGTACATGCGAGATTAGTGGATGAAATCAATCAATTAGAATATGATTTGTAGCAATATTTAGTTACCAAATAAGGTACATCTATGCTGCTATATGTCTGTAAAATCTTTCTATGAATAGAAATGAAAATACAGAGTTTCTTCTCTTATGCCTTCAGTTATCATGTTTTCAGCATTGAAGGTATTTATAGCAATAATTTACATTCGAATTCTGTTGGAAAAATATGACAGAAAATACCGTCGAATTTTGACGGAAAATTAAAGCACTTTTTTCGTCTTACTGACACATTTTTTTCCAGTGTGTTTTTCATTCTGATAAATTTCGACAGAATAGGATATTCTGACGACATTAGAAGGAAACGGGTCGTAATTTTGACTTTTTTCGATAGTGGTTGCTCATCTCAACCGAACAAGTTAAGTTGAACATTTCATGAGAAATCCTAATATTATATTTTATTGTTCAAATTAAAAATACTAATTTTTAACATATTTAAACAACTAAAATATTATATAAATTATTTGTTCTCCAGGATAGGAATTCCCAGTAGAGTGAAAAAATAGCAGAGAAATTCCCATCTCAGTCTTATGTGCCCAATGTAAAACGGATTATGAAGTTAAAATTTTTATCTATTTTATTTATTTATTTTTTAATTAATTATTAAATGGCTGAAATGTGAATTATTGACCATCTGTTCTTCTTACAACAATCTTAGAATTATTGGCCTGTTGTTGACAAGGAAGTCAATTGACCCCAACATTATAACTAAAAGAAATTTGTTGCATATTTCTACCAGAAATAAATATGACTTTGTGTTGTAACTGTTCTCATTCTATTATATAATTTAATAGAAAAGGATATTTGTTCAAAAAATATTTCTTTTGACTTTTTCTTTTTTTATAGTCATAATAATAGTAATAATAAAGTTTGTGACAAAATAATAGTATACATACCTACACTAACCAAAATTTAAAGACGATGGGTTTATTTGAAATTGCTTTTGAAAATTGCTGTTGTTGTTGAAAAAAGTGTTGTTTCTAAAATTTTGTTCAAAAAAATAGGCAACTGTTTGGTAACGTATCATGCACAAATTACTGTTAATTACAAAAATATTTAAAAATTATGATTAAAAAATATTATTTTATATTATTTAAATTCTAAAAATATAAATTAGAAGAAAAATATTAAAATTAAATAGAAGAAAAATATTAAAATTATTTAAATTCTAAAATTATGATATATTAAAATATATTTGATTTTATAGAAATTAAATTAGAATAAAAAAATATTTTATTAAAATAATAAAAAATTAAGCTTATAAACAGAAAACTGTTTTTTTTGGAAAAATATCATATAATAGCTTTTCTAAAAAAACAATTTTTTCACCAAAAACACTTTTTAAAAAAGCAGCTTTTTAAAGCATACACAATAGGGTTTATCCCCCATTTAGTGCTTAGGTGGCAATCTTCTCTTCATAAAGAGAGGTTTGTCACCATCGAGTGGTTATGAATATAAACCACTTTATGGTAAGTTTTAGTGGACCTCACTTGTTTAATAAAATGTATATGAGATAAAAAAATGGGTCTCATCGTAAAGGTTTATGAGAGGTAGGTGGAAAAAATAAATCGAAATCGGCGGTTCAGACCAGAACCAGACCGGCACGACCTACCTGTTCCTTGAACGGCCCAGCTCGGCCCATAATTGGGCAAATCTGGTCCCTGGGCAGTTCGGTTACTGTTCACCATAGAGCTGAACTGTGAACCGACGGTTTCGATAATTGGAACCAGGCCCAACGGTCTTGTGACCGTTGGGTAATGTTGGAACTGGCGGTCCCAACGATTGGAACCGCCTTTTCCAACATTCACTTCATTTTTTTTAAAATTTTTATCTCTTCTCTCCTCTCCTCTCCTCTTCTCTCTCAACTCTATAAAAACCCTCATTCACTACAAGCTTCTGCTCGTTTAGAGTCCAAAATTTAGAGTCCAACTAAATTTGGAGGCTAAATTCTTGCATTTGGAGTCCATGTGGACTCGAAATTTTGGCATCCACGTGGATTCCAAATTTGCATCCACGTGGATGGTAAAAATTTAGAGTCAAACGTTTTAGCGTCCACAAATTGGACGCTAATTTCAGTTAGAGTCCAGATTTATGCATTTAGAGTCCAAAAATTTGGACTCCAAATGCTTGTAGTGATTTCCCACACAAATCACTCTTATTCTTCCTTCTATTCTCTCAATTAATCACAAATTCTCACAATTCACAAATCCGCTCAAATTTTTTTTTCATTTGAATTTTATTTGTACAATTTTTTTCGAAAAATATCGAACGAACAAAATATTTTGGAAGGAAGCGATTGCAAGCAAAATTTTTCTCCTACCCAAGGAACTCAAAATGAGGGGGGGAGAAGAAAGAAATATCGCTAGAGTTCTTTCTTCCGATATTTTTAGAGTTCATTTTACGAATGAACGTAAAGGAGACGAAGATTCTAACTTATTTTGTATTTCTTGTAATGATTGCAGGAAGGAATACGTGTTGAAGCATGAAGGTGGATACGGGACTTTCATGAGGAACTTAAAGAAAACCACCCTGATAAAGTCGGAATGGATGCGGGACAAACCCAAATAAGCGGGTTTACGTGTTCTTCCTCTCAACCCTCTTTATTTCGTTATGATAATGATTTTTCTTTAAGTGGTTTTGGTGAATTCATTGGTGTGGATCATTTGTCATTTAATTTTTTTGCAAAAAGTTGGATTTAAAAAATGGATGTCTAAATGTGTTCAACCAGCCTTTAAACCATTTTCACGATATCAAGTAAAAAATAATGTGTTTAAATTATATAAACAACACAAAAAGAATTAATTGATTATTTTCAAAATAATTATATACATGTTTCTATTTGTAGTGATATTTGGAGCGATCATTTTAGTAATCATTCGTATATGGGTTTAACTTCTCATTAAATAGATGAAAAATTTATTATGCAAAAACGAGTGTTAGCCTTTAGAAGCTTTGACCCAAATCGTGTGCCAAACCGTTTGGTGCTGCTGACTTAGCTACTGAGATAAAAACAGACTCGACCGTTCCCCAAACCGTTTGGATCCAGCGAATTGAAAAAAAACCAAACCCAACCCTTGAACCGTCGGTTCAGTCCGGGACCCAGCTGTTCAAACCCGACCTGGAACCATGACCGGACCGGCCTGAACCGTCACTAGAACGGGCCGGTTCTGGTTTCGGCCAACTCCGAACCGTGAGTTGCTGGTTTGGGCCTGGAACCGGCGGTTTCGGCCCGTTTTACACCTCTAATGAGAGGTTTATGAGTATGGATGAGTTTAATAAAGGAGAAAATAGTAGAATGTTGATGTGACATATTTATAAACCTTTTGGAGAGATTTATGAGTAAAGATGTGTTACAAAACGCTTAAAACTGTTTTTGGTAGCCAAAAGCTGTCGTAGCTTTCCCAAACAGCAATACCAAACAGGCTCTAATTTATGTGATCAAATAACAAATATTGCATTATAATTGAATTTTATATTTATTTTTTATATTTATGAAATATTTAATATTTTTCATTATTATATTTATATTTTTATTAATTTTGTGATTTTTTACAAATATTCAAACAATGATTAAGTTATCTATCAGTTATATTTGTCAAATAGCTAATTGTACTCAACACTTAATTTTCAGTCACAAACAAATAAAATCTACTAATAAATTAAACATGCATCACTTAAAATTTAGTATTTAATTTTTAATTTTTAATTTTATTAAACGGACACTTAATCTTTTTAACTTAATGCTTAACAGTGTTTTCAAACATATTTAAAATTCATATTTTTTTATCTTATAACACTGGAATCTTCATATGACTTAATTCATATTATATAACACTAGAATCAAAAAGTAAATAAATTAATCGTATAAATTAATTCACACTATGATTACTATATAATAGCAGCGTCTAAAGACTAAAATTTTGATAACTTAAATTGCACGGACAATCTTAAATAGAATATGCTCTATACAATTTGATTCAAACTATACAATGGTATAATATTTCATATAACGTGAAATTATAGATTAAAACACTTAGAAGCATGTATTATGCTAATTCAACTATATATAATATATAGTAGAGTCTAAAAATTAAAGGTTAACAATTTAATTGTATGATTGGTAAATAAATTAATAAAATATTATATGCACTTTTATAATTATTAGCATTTTATTTTGATAATACTAATTTTACATGTTACATTTTATTGTTTAAATTCAAAAATACTAATGTTTAAAATATTTTAAAATTAACTATCTGTTTAAGTACATAAATAAGGGACGGATCAACTTGACTTTCCATGAAGATAAATAAAATCTCATAATAAATGGATGAAATCTCAAAATACTCCAACTAAAATAAAAATTTAGGCTCAAATAGCTCAAAATAAAACAGTGTAAAATGAAGAGTGATAATACTCAATCAATTCTAGAGAAAAACCGTAAAATTCACCAAAAAGTTGAGAGGGGGAGAAGAAGGAAGAAGTCTAAGTACAAAATTTATATATATATCTAGGTTTTCTATGTTCTTAATAATCCTAGCAACTTTAAGTCTCATCCTTGATTAACTTTTACGCTTGTGGGACTTGGTTGACATTAACTCAACTCTTTATTTTAATGAAATATGGTCGCACTTTTTTGGTTCGACATTTCCATGTCGAACACTTCTACATGTAGGCGTGAGTCAAATATAGCTCCTGTATTTAGGTATATATATGTGTCTCTTGACAGAATAATATAAAGAAGAAAACATTTCTCTGATTATTTTTCGTGACACTACACAATGTTATATCAAAAAAAAAAACACTTCTACACAATGTTGATTTAGTTTTTAGACAACTCTGCTTCTTGTTTTCATTCATCTAATACATCTGCATTTATCATGGACCAAATAGTTCTATAAGTTTTTAGACACATGAAATATGAAACCTCACTAAAGACACTATACGTGACACAAACACGAAAAAAAGAACTATAACTTACATGCTGAAACATGTCTAAAATAGAACCTATCACAAGTCTGTCTATACTCCATTGGTGCCAACTTAAAAGCTTTCCAAATTTGATTGTGGTGAAATGATTAATCATACTCTTTATAGACGTTTAATTGACAGCTTGTTATATTTAACTCTCAGTATCTCAAATTTAATATTTTCTTGCTTGTTATTAAGGTTCATGAATGCTCTAGATCAAGTTCATATTGGTACAGCTTAAAGGGTTCTTAGATATATAAAAGGTACTCTAATTTTTGACTGGGTTGAAAGTGTCGGTGACTTAAAAGAGTACATCAAGCTATGTTTTTCACAACAAGAAAAAAATGAAATTAGTGACGAAAACTAGTGACGGAATTATTTCTGTTGCTACTTAGAAACGGATTTGCGACGGAAAAGTAGCATATGAGGAAAAATCGAATGCTGACGGAAACTACTCTAATCAGTGACGGAAACTCCGTCACCAAACTACCGACCGAATATTCCGTCGCTACAATTTGGCGCCAACACTCCCGCCCTCAATATTGCAATGGACAATATGTCCGTCACAAACTAATGTGACGGAATTAAGTCGACGTTAAATTCATTATCATTTAGTGACGGAATTAAAAAGGGATATTTGGCGTAACGGAAATAGCGACGGAAATAACGACGGAAATTTTATAATGATTAATTTATTTTAGTGACGGATCCTTCTGTTGCAATTTCCGTCGCAATTTTTAACTTAAAAAACCTTGGCTTCCTTTCATGTCTTCCCACTCCGCCTCTTCATTACCTCCCTAAAGCTAGTGTTTGTGTTTGGTTCAATAACATTATCATGGAATTTAAAAAAAAGCAAAGAATTGTCCAAAAAACTACAATAGTTTTTGGCTGACAAAAGTAGTTTTAGGTATTCTGTTATAATGAAAAACTATTTTTATCAAAACTGTTTTTGATGAAAAAGTTGTCTTTTAACATTTGATGCTTTGTCAAAAATAGCTTACTGTTTTTAAGCATAACACTTTATTTTTTTAACAAATAATTTGCTTTTCAATTCTAATTTAGTTTTCATAAATATAATATATTTAATTTGTTATTTTATCATAAAAATTTAATTTAAAATATTAATTTTTTTAAAACAAATACTATTAAATATTTTTAAAAAATATTAATTTTCATATTTTCTTTTTAATTTGTATTCTCACCTTACAAACTTTTTCAGTCAAAATTTTAAAAGTTGAACTTTCTTATGCCTTGATAAGTGTTACAATAATATTAACATTTAGATGTTTAACTTTAGTTTTAGCTATGTTATGAAATATTTATTTTTTTGTAATTTTTTTATACAATTTTTTTCTATAAATAAGAAATTATATTCAATAAAAATAATACATTTTTTTCATATTATTTTAAAAAAGTTATCTCCTCTTGTCAAAGGAGTTACTCATCTCAAACGAACAAGTTAACACTTCATGATAAATTCTAATATTATATTTTATCGTTCAAATTCAAAAATACTAATTTTTAACATATTTAAACAATTAAAATATAACTATAAATTATTTGCTCTTCAGGATAGGAATTCCCAGTATAGCGAAAAAAAAAATAGCAGAGGAATTCCCACCTCAAATAGTGGAATAGAGATGAGAATTCTATTTCCCACATTACATCTCTAATCTTAGGTGGCCGATGTAAAACGGATTATGAAATCAAAATTTTTATTTATTTTATTTATAGTTTAATCAATTATTAATTAATTAATTATATATTGAAAGCAATAACTGGTAATTAATCGGCAGTAAAACAAACTTACCTCTACGGTGGTCTAACGCATCGAAAAACTTCAATTAACACCATAGAGCCAGATCCCTTGATCGTCATTGGTGGCCTTTCCCACAGACGTATAAAGTACGTCGGGTGCGGACTCAAATCCGCAACCTCTCCCGGAGTAGTCAAAGAATGTCGAGCATAGAAATAGTACCTACACTACCGGCATATGGTATATTGTATATGTGAGAACAGAGAAACTATTCTCTGATAACGTTTGATTGAAAACGTTACAAATGAAAGAACTATGAGGAAATAACTCTTATTTCCATTATTTATATTATAAACTAAATTACCAATTTAGTCCATATAATATAATACTAAATAAATTTAGGTCCTTCCCATTCCGCAACGTCATGAGCGGACCTCAATGTCTAACATCTCTCACTCACACATGACGAGACTTTCTCTAATTGCGACAGTTGTACACATATCTTTCTACTCTTGTTCGGTGAGGCCGCGCGACCATTCAATGAAACGTTTGCCCTCTCATCAATTCACCTTTGGCTTACGTGACTTCCCCCTAGTTCATTTCCTATGAACACTCTTTTCGACTCGCTTTGATCTCACAAAAACATGCATATACACTCCATACATATTCCATGAAAATAGTTCAGTGCACTAGAGGTATATGATTCTACAAGTGCCATGTTAGAAAATGTAATTTCTCTTAATAAATAACCTTCCACCATATGTCAAATTTTCAACCAATAGGTCCCTATCTACCCGTTCATTGCTAACGCAGCCTTGTTTGGGGTTCTTATCAAGTCAATTATTTAGACACATGTTTCTCTTTATTTAAAAGAGTCATAAGTGTGAAATGGTATTCTTCATTTGGGTCTCACATTAGGAAAGTCGAGATCAATTTTCTTTTTTGTCGAAATAATTTACTTTCCATCCCATGTTCGGCTTTTACACATATTACATAAATATGTCATAGTGTTTGATACAATTAAGACGTATGTTTAATTTAACCTTGTGCGAAAGTATCAGTCACCTAATGCGTCAACGCATTATTACTTTTGTCTTCTTTTAAGCCATATACCGGACAACTTTCGATAAATACAGAATAATGAATGCTCTCACTTATCCATCTAACATTCTTACATATGAAAATATAATTCATATTAAGAATTCTATCCATGTGAGTAGATAAATTCGACATATTGAATTATACTTAATAGTTCTTATATAATGTTATATGTCCATAGACATATGACACGCTAACACTCAAGAAACAAATTTTTTCGACATGAGATTTTCGACAAACAAACAAACGGATCTACTTTCAAAATCTCTCGTGGTCTTATAAATGAACCCTATGTTCATAATTCCTTGTGCAATTAAGTTCTCAGAACTTAAAAAACGATATTTGATTTCGATTTGCTTCTTTAAGCTATCGATTATGACTATCTACTAAGATTGTCATATATATTCGAGGTAGTTGGACCTAGATAGTACACAAACCAATCTTTCCAAACTTCTCCTCATATGATAGTTCTAACTATCGATACATGAAAATTATTTCTTACTTCTTGCCTTTTTGATCGATTTAAGAACTCACAATAGGGCATTTATTTCCATCGTAGATCCTTTTAACACACAGTTTTCACACTCTAGTGCTTAACAAGTATCTTTCACACTACTTCCACTAATCCTGCTTACGTTTAGTATTGTCTCCCTCTATCTAACACTTTTAGCATAGTAGAACTCATCTCTTGTACAAAACAAAATTCAAAATTATTCAACAATTTATACTCTCGTACTCAACAAGAAGTACTATATATGACTACCATGGAGTACGTTACTTGATAAATGTCATTTTATGCATATATTTTACATATATTTTTATGGCATTTCTCTGTTCTTAGGTTAACTTTGACTTTGTTAATTCTTCATATTTTCAGGTCACTCACGGAGTCTGGAGAAGAAAAGGTAAAATGTGGGTCAAAACGGAGCAAAAACTGAGGAAAAATGCAACACCTGCAAGCCGAACCACCAAGCAAAATGACCAATTGGCCGTTTTCGTCACTGTTCACATCCAGAACGGCCATAGAAACAGGAAGCCTGGTCGTTCCCATTAACCGCTTCCAATGCGGAGTCAGAACGACCACAAGAAACGGGAAGCTTGGTCGTTCCCAATAATCGTTTCTAAAGAACGGCCTGTTAGAATGGGTTCTAGTCGTTCCTCATGGCTGTTCCCAACTTTTGGGGCTCGAAAATAACCCTAGTATATAAAGGATTTATGAAAAAAAGAAGGGGTTACACAGTTTTCAAAGCATAGGCGACCAAGAGACTCAGTTGCAGAGCGAAGAGGAGCGGAAATTCACGCTGGAGGCCAACCAACTCAAAGATTTCTTTGTTCGATGTCGACTCGTTGATCTTGGAATGGTTTCAACTGTCTTTTGAATGGATATCTTTAGTTTTGGTGGTTAGATTTAGTATGAACATGAACTAAGTTGGATATCTAGATTAGACGAGTCCTATGATGGATTGAAATGTATGACTTGATTTAATTGATGTTTTAATGAATTTTATTAGTATTCAATTGTGGTGTTGAATATTTTATACGACTTTGCATGAATAGGTTGAGAAATCGTCTTGCAAATTAGGTCTTTTATAATTGAAAGGAGTTGCCTGCAATTCTAGAGATAGAATTACAGAACTCCTCCGTATTGGTGTAATGCTAATAGAGGAATGTATGAAACTTAATGCTGAATTAGGAGTTTTAGTCTAAAAGAGATTTTGGCTAATCAACTTGATCTTAGTTGTTAACTTAATCGAGATATATTTTAACAAAGAATAGATATTCCCGCGGTTCCATGTTCATTAATTCCCAAATTAATCGAGTATAAAAGTATGAAAACATAGGAGGAGTCGACTCTAGGTATCCGTTTTTCTCTAATTGAATTAATCCAATTTGTTTGCTTTGCTATTGCTTTCTTGCTGTCAACTGTTTAGTTTAGTTTTAGTAGTCATAATTAATTAATTTTACAACTCGAAATTATTCCGGTTAGATAATAGTTTAGATTGATAGTAATAGTACTTGACTGTCCTCGTGGGATCGACATCTGATACTCTATAGCTATATCACTAGTCGATAGGTATACTTGCCCAGCGGGTTCTGGTAATTGTGTTCGCAGAATTTCGCATCAAGTTTTTTGGCGCCGTTGTCGGGGATAGTTCAATATTAGGAATTCAATCTAATTATTACTCTAATCATTTTTTTTATTTGTGTTCTTTTTGCTTTATTTCTCTTTTCTTTTCCTTGGATTTTACGCTTAGTTTTTGTTTTTGTGTTATTGTAGGTTTACAGGTAGTTTATGACCAGGAGTGACAATTCCAACTTTGTCAAAACAGATCCTGAAATCGAACGCACAGTTCTTCTTCGACGTCGCGAACAGTTATTGAGAGAAGCCACAATTGATCTCAAAAGCGAGAGCGAGAGCGATTCGGAACATTCAGTAACTAAAGCCATGGGCGATCAGAATGCAAGAACAATGTTTGACTATGCTCGACCGAATATGACAGGGACTACATCTAGCATAGTCCAATCGACAGTGGCGGCTAACAACTTTGAGATTAAGTCGAATGTCTTTCAGATGGTTTAGTAATATGTGCAGTTTGATGGTTTACAGGATGAGGATCCCAATGCCCACCTTTCAAATTTCCTGGAAATCTACGACACCTTCAAGATTAATGAAGTTTCAGATGATGCCATCAGGTTGAGGTTGTTTCCTATCTCTTTAAGGGCACGTGCAAAACAATGGCTTAACTCTCTGCCACAAGGATCTATAGATACTTGGGATGTTTTGGCAGAATGGTTCTTGGCAAAATATTTTCCTCCTGCCAAGACAGCCAAGCTGAGGAATGACATATCTTCTTATGCTCAA
>CANYCX011036751.1:0-10312 GCA_948193385.1 Breynia disticha f. nivosa | reverse complement strand
AACTACCTTTGATGATGCAGGTCCATCACAACGTGCATCATCTTCCTATCACTATCCTGCTCCAAACTTTTCGATGAGCATAGGACCCTTATAGAATGTCCCACATCAACAATCTCAGTATTTTCATCCGACATTTGGGTGACCGAACTCTTCGGCATCACACCCGTTCCCAACTTGGGAATCAGTCCTGCCTACACAATTTCTGGGCTCTATGAGGCCGCCATAGCATTTTCAACCGTCCAGCTCTTCTCATCGACAGTCTTTCGACTCTTTTCTTACGGCTATGCAGACACCTCCTTCATCTGCCAGTCAACAATATGAAATCGCCACTCAAGATCTCGAACAGGATTTACACCAGTCTCTTCGCTAACCAGGTTCAGAACATATTCAAATGGACACTACTCGTCGTCAACACCGGCATAATACTGGTCTTAGAACAATAGTTCGCAGGTCTCGACGTCACGATGACATGTAGAATTATAATTGTTAAGAACTAATTTTTCATGACAATTAATAATATTTATTCTTATCTTTAATTATATTATCAATATTTTATTTTATTTAATTAATAATTTAATATATTTTATACATAAATAAAATTTTCCAATAAAAATATATTTATTTATTTTTATATTTTTGATTTTCTAATTATTTCGTTTTTTTAAAAAAATTATTACAAAATTAATTTATCATTTTATTACACTTAACCACACAACTTCATTCTTCCATATTATTACCCAATTATTACAATCATTTTCATAATCATTTCATAATCATTTATTATTATTTTTTTTTAATTAATGACAAGTGACATTCTAAAGGAAGAAGGTTTGGAATGTCATTTGACATGACAAAAACCACCATAAATTGAAAAATAATTTTTAAACCACCATAAAATGAGAATTTCAGAAAAATCAATCATTATTTGAGAATTACTTTTTTTTTTTACTCTTTGACGGGAAAATGCCCGAGTTATGCAGGAGATGAGTTTATTTTGGAATATAATATATACGTGGTTGATTTTTTGTTTACATGGTTGACGTCTTGATAGGGAATTAGCACCTGCTGTTCACATTATCTGATGGAGGAAGGAAGAGTGGAGCATCTTATCTTCCAAACTCTAATGATGTTGTGATGACGAGGCTTTATTTTTTTATTGCTTCTCATTTATCTAATCTTCATCCCAGCAGATTACACTCCTAACATCACAACAAAGCATACTTTGGTTAAGTACTGATTGGGCTAAACTTAGTAAAATGGATTGCGGTTCGATTCCCACAACGCCGCTTGAGAAGAGAATGAAACTTAACCACATAGAACTCCTTTTCGAACCGAATTAATCTCGGTCTAGCGGATGAGGATATCAGAGCTCAGAACAAAAAAACACTCCTAACGTCACAACTGTTGGAACTCATATTAGGTTACATTTATTTAACTGTTGTAGTACAATATTTTTAGACGATAAGTACAAGTTCTAACGTGGAAAGAAAGACTATTTCAATCGGATTGTGTTGCTTTTTTTTTTTTACAGCAGATTGTGTTGCTTCTTTTGTTTATATGTTAAAGTGTGAATATTATTCTTTTGTTTTTTCTGGTTTACATGGTATACGTTGTGTAGACGTATGTATTGTTTTGGAGGAATTTTGTTATAGTTATTAAGCATCTCAATATAGAAAACACGTACTTAGGTTTCAGCTTAGTTGATTCGACGAGTATGCGGGTATGAACGTTTTTCTTCAAAAAAATATAGAAATACATACTGTAATTTTCAATCCATTTTGTTCCAATTTGTAATTTTTGTATGCTTTAATTGTATTTCTGCATTGGTTATAATATTTCTTATTCATTGATTTCAGAAAATTACTTAATAAGTCGAACATTTCCCTTGTTATAAGTTCATTAATTAGTCTTTCTTTTTGCGAAGGAGGGTTTATCCGATTCATTAATATCTCTACTTCAAAGGTTTAGGTTTTAAATCATCATTTCCTCAATTTTTTTGCTTAATTTAGTTGGTTTTCTCGGTGATTCTGAGTTCAAGAGTAAGCAATATAAATGAAGCAGAATCTGGTCCTCAATATTGACGTGATGCTTCCCCTCAAATATCATATGCTCATTACTCTCCATCTTGTTTCTTCAATAATGCTCCAATCCCCACCATCATTTTTTTGTCTGACTCCGGTATCACCGATCCACTGGACCGAGATTAATCCGATTGGGGGAAGAGTTGTGGTGGTAATGTTCCATTCTCCTTCCAAGTGATGTTGTGAGGATCCAACCGCAGTCCGTCCTACTAAATTCAGCCTCAATCACCACTGAACGGACTTTTTCCAGGAAAGGTACCCGTAAAAAAAGATTTTTCAAACATATGGTTAAATAAAAAATAATTCTCAATTTGTGGTGCTTTTTCACTATTCCAAAGTTATGTGGCGCGGAATTGTGTTTTCCAAAGCGAGTGGCGCAGATTAGCTTCCACACAAGGCCCACACTCTTCTCACAGTTCATTTCTCCAACTTTGTTTTTGATTGGTCAAAAATTTGGATTACACTTGTTATTTTCCAAATGGGTCCAAATAAAGAAACGCACCATTTCAATGTTGTGCCAAATTTTTTTTACAATTGCAACATGTACATGCTTTTATATATAAATTTTCAATATTTTGACTTTTGTTATGGATGTTAATTTAAATTTTCATAGATTTTTTTATTTTTTGTATTTTTATGCCCGACTAAAATTGATACGATCCGTAAACCTGACACAAAATTATACGAGTTTTGAGTAAGGTGAAATGTATTTGAGTCGTAAACTAGTTGACTTATTTATGACCCGTTAAAAATTTTGTAAACATGTAAACCTGACACAACCTGAATACAAACCGTTATGATCTTTTAAAAAATTATTAATAATTAAAAGATCATAAAAAAAAAAAATTCTTTTATGATATGTTTAATTATTATTAAAAGATTGTAATCTTTTAATAATTAAAAATATCATAAAAGAATATTGTTTATGTGTATATTTTTTATGATCTTTTAATAATAATTTTTTAAAAGGTCATAATGATTTGTATTAGAGGTGGAAATATTGGCCCAGAATCGGCCAGGCCGGACCCGCCGATTCGCGGGCCCAAACCAGCCCGGCCCAGAACCGGGTCAAACCGGCCCGGCCCGGAACCGGGTCAAACCGGTCCCTGGGCGGGCCGGTTACGGTTCACCAAATGGTGAACCGTTGAACCGTCGGTTTAACCGTTTTTTTTTATTTATTAATATTCTAATACTTTTTTTAAATTTTTTATTATTTCTTTTTATTTTTTCAATTACCTAACCAACTAACTCTATTTTCTAAACCACTAACTCTAACAAAATAATATTCTTCCTCTCCCAATAACACTAATTCCTAAACCATTAACACTAATTTCTAACACACTAACACTAATTCCTAACCCACTAATACTAATTCCTAACCCACTAACAAATAATAAAATATTTTTTTTAATTAATAAAATAATAAAAAGTTTAAATAATTTTTTTTAAACAAAAAATTAAATAATTAAAAAAAAAAAACCGAACCGCCTAAACCGGCGGTTCGGCCCGGAACCGGCGGTTCCAAATCGGCCGGAACCGTCTGCTAGACGGGCCGGTTACGGTTCGGGGATTCCCCGAACCGTGAACCGCCGGTTCGGGCCCAGAACCGGCGGTTCAGGCCCGTCTAGCATGTCTAGTTTGTATTAAGGTTGTGTCAGGTTTACATGTTTAACAAAATTTTTAATGGGTCTTAAATAAGTCAACTAGTTTACGACCCACACACATTTATACTTTACTCAAAACTCGTATAATTTTGTGTCGGATTGACGGATCGTATCAATTTTTATTCAGTATAAAAAATACAAAAAAATAAAAAAATCGATGAAAATTTAAATTAACATCCATAACAAAGTCAAAATATTGAAAATTTATATATATAAGCATATACATGTTGCAATTGTAAAAGAATTTGACACTAACATTGAAATGGTACGTGTCCTCACTTGGATCCTTTGAAAAATAACAAGTTTAGTCCAAATTTTTGACCAATAAAAAACAAAGCTGGAGAAATGAATCGTGAGAAGAGTATGGGTCCTGTGTGGAAGCTAATCCGCGCCACATTGCTTTGGAAAACACAATTTCGCTCCACGTCAGCTTGGAGTAGTGACAAATCACTACAAACTGAGAATTATTTTTTATTTAACCATATATTTGGAAATTCTTTTTGTACGGATACTCTTATTGGAAAAAGTTCCCACTGAACCAAGACACGTTTGGTCAATCTCCCCTTCATTATTTATGCCTTATTCATGCAACATTCTAAAGCTTCCGAATATCTTCTTTCAGATGTACATATCATCACTTTCCAAGCCTCAAATTCACAAGATTTGAATCTTCTAACAGGCTCGCGCTCTTACTTTCCAAACTCAGTATAAACATGGTGGGAAACAGTTAGAATCCGACAAATTAAGAGCATAAGAACGACAGAGAAACAAGAAAAACGACTGAGCTTTCCACCATTTATAACATGTTGGTCAGCTTCAAAGATTATGTTGTCGGGACTAATGCCCCGGTGGAGGAATGACAAGTGGCAGTTGCGTAAGAGGAGTGTAAGCATGAGGGCAGTCACCAACACCATTGCATATCCCACTTAAAAGGGTTTCCTGTCAGCGCACTCACCCTTGAATTTCTTCCCATTTTTTCTATACCTTGTCTCTTGTTTCATATCTTTCGCGGCATTGCGTGAATACCGTGGCTAGTTTAGTTCTACTAACCTTAAACTTAATGGTAATAGAATAAAATATAAAACACGTTTTTATAAATGTTTGGGGTGTCAATGGTAGAGAAATTCCGAACCCTTTAATTTGTAACAACACATGGACAGGCTGTGCAATTTAATTACAGGATTTTTAATGGCTTACCTTTTAGAATACTTTTTAGCTGAGCATATAAAGAAACAAAATTAAGAAGCTTTGCCAAGTAATGATGGCAACAACCATGAGTATCCCCACTAACTTAAACATTTGTGATATTGCAAAAATGAAAGCTGCTTACCTTTTTCAGAGTGGAGGGCACTTCCATGATAATAATCCAAACAAACCCTAACATTTTCCTGGAACTACCAAATGTGAAACAGATGAGATAAAACAAGTTTTAGATTAAGTTTAGTTCTGTCATGACGGTCAAATGTGTGTTCATCTTTCTAACTGTGCTGTTCTGCCATGGATTTTCCAAGCCAAACATTCACATTGGCTATCGAGTCACACTTGCAGTGCCAGTTGTTTATAATGCTGGATTCATTGGAAGAGCCTTTCTTATGGAGACTGACCAGACAGAACCTAATTTCAGAACTGCATTGACTGTTTCGCCTGTAAATGGGAGATATTCATGCTCTTTGGAGGTGTTTCTGGGAGATGTTAGGGTGTGGAATTCAGGCCATTATTCTCGTTTTCTCACTGCGGATAAATGTGTTCTTCACTTAACTGATGATGGAGATTTACAATTGAAGGGTCCGAAAGAGCGAATTGGGTGGCTAACCGGGACTTCAGGACAAGGTGTCGAGGTAATAACACTACCATGTTCAACTCTACTCTGAAAATTTGAACTGTTTTAGCTGGAACTGTTCTTGACAATATTTGTCCTGTCTGATGCAGAGACTGGTGATATTGAATACTGGCAATCTTGTCTTGGTCGATGCATTAGATCGTATAAAGTGGCAGAGTTTCAATTTCCCGACGGACGTAATGCTCCGGGGACAGAGACTAAACGTGGCAACTCGGTTGACTTCATTTCCGGTGAATTCAACTATGTTCTACACTTTTGAGATACAACACAACAGAATTGGCCTCAACTTGACTTCTGGTAAGTCCAACTATACTTACTGGGAATTTAAGCCTTCCAAGAACAGAAACATCACATTTATTCAATTAGGTGCAAGAGGGTTGATGTTCTTCAACGAAAAAAATCACAAAATCGCACAGATTCCATCGAGAATGCATCAGTTTCGGCCTCTCAGGTTTCTGGCATTGGGGAACAAAACAGGGAACTTAGGACTCTACTTTTACTCACCTGAAAAGAACAGCTTTGAGGCTGCATTCCAAGCACTTAACACTACATGCGACCTTCCATTATCATGTACACCGTATGGTATCTGCACATTCTCCAACACATGTTCCTGCATTCGAGTCCTGACGAATCAGGAGCGATCAAGTTCTAGTTGTGCCGAGGGGTTTGATGGAGAATTCTGCGACAAAACTCAAGCAGAAATGCTCCAACTGAACGGCGTAACTACCGTTCTAAAAGGCGCTACAAAAAGAGTCAATATCAGCAAAGAAACATGCGCAAAATTTTGCCTGGAAGACTGCAAATGCGTGGCTGCATTATATTCTTCAGGTGAAAAAGAAAACAGCTCGAGAGAATGCTCTCTGTACAGATTAGTTGTAGGAGTGAAACAAGTGGAGTCACATTTGGGATTAACGTACATGGTGAAGGTGCCAAAAGGGAGTCATGTGAATCATGGAAAAGGTGGAATCAAGAAATGGGCGCTGGTTTTGATCGGAGTTGTAGATGGTCTGATCATTCTGGTTGTGTTTGGAGGGCTTATTTACTATTTCATTTGGAGAAGGATGAAGAATGAAGCAGAGACTGAGAATGATACTGGATAGAGAATCTGGTTTCAGAGATAAAGAAAATTCATGAATCATGAACAGATTGGGGTTTTTTTTGGGTTCTTTTTGGTTATAGAAGTGACACAAGTTTGGCTTGTTTTTTCTTTACAGGCTTGTGTTGATACAGAAGAGTAGTTGCATTGATTTTGGACACAATTATTTGGTTTTATACACAATTACGACCCATCAACCTGAATTATCTATCTCTAAATTTTGATTCAGGTTGAATCAACCAAATTTTTCGATACAATTTGTGAAATTAGCGTTATTTGTTGTTGAATCCTTGGGAAGAAAGTGATGGTTTGCTTACATTGAAATGAAAATTATAAACAAATTTGATTAGTATTTGGGATGATTCAATTCAAGGCCATTTGAAAAAAAAAAAAAGATTTCAATTCAAGACGACACCGTTTAAACCGACAACCGCCACATGTAAGAATGAGAGGCAGAGCACACAAAATTACACCACGTGTCATACGAAAAGCATATATGATATACCCTCTCCCACGCATCCTCTATTCTCACTCCCAACAAAAGCAATAAAGGAAATTGCAGATCTAGGTTTGGAAAAAAATGGCATTGGAATGGGTAGTACTAGGATACGCAGCTGGAGCAGAAGCAATCATGGTCCTCCTTTTGACTCTCCCAGGCCTCGACGCTATCCGGAAAGGATTAATCGCCGTCACACGTAATCTCCTCAAACCTTTCTTATCGGTAGTCCCATTCTGTCTCTTTCTTTTGATGGATATTTATTGGAAGTATGAGACGAGACCCAGTTGCGATGGAGATTCTTGTACTCCTTCCGAACATCTCAGGCACCAGAAGAGCATTATGAAGAGCCAACGTAACGCTCTTTTGATTGCCGCTGCTTTGGTGTTTTATTGGTTGTTGTATTCTGTTACGCATTTGGTAATCAAGGTTGAGCTGTTGAATCAGAGGATTGAGAGGCTTAAGAATAAGGATTGAGCGAGCACATCTTCCTTGTCTAAGTTTGATTAGTGAATTTTAATTCCATGTTTTCATTGGAATTTCGGTTTTTATTATGTAGTTTTAATGTTTGTTGACTCATTTGTATGAAATGATCAATGAGACTATTATGTGCCTTGTTTATCTAAGGAATCATATGAGATGTCTATTGCTTACAATCAAAATTTGAATGGGAAGTTAATTTCTTTTTGTTCATAAATGTCTTTTTTATGTAGCCTTTTGTTGGTGAATTTGTTTTCGATGTAGTACTTTTAAATAATTTCAAGAACGTAGGAGAGGTTCGTTTATATGTTTTGACAGATTGTACGATTTGATTATGTGGGTACTTGGAAGATTCTGTAAAATCTTTATTTGAGAATGAGCATGTAGATGTGGTATTCTGGAGCTCAATGATTTCTTGTATGTGTTCATGGGCACACTGAGACGGCCTTCATGACTCAGCTTCTTATCTGCTGCTTGTCACTTATTTATGATTCTGCCAAAAGCTGGCACGGTGTTTCCGCTGTGTGAATTGCCACGAGAGACATGAAGGTGACGAAAGAACAAGGTATGGAGCTGGCTGGAAATAAAGAATCAGGTGCACCAATTTTGCAAGTCAGAATACTGTTACAAAAAATTAATTATTAATATTTTTCCTCATTCTCTGGTTAGATTCATTTCATTCTTTTTGGAACAATTTGATTCACTCTGTTTTAGGTGGTTGCATTGTTTAATTAGTTTATTTGATTTGGAAAATTTACTCATTATGTCTATTGGGTTGTTAGAATTGTTCGTTATTCAAAATTGAATTCTGTTATTTCAGTGTTGTATTGTGTAACCATTTTTGCGTCAATGTTTAATTTGGTATTGTTGATTAGAATGATGGGATGTTTTCGTTCTAATTTTTGTTTAGTGTTGTTTCTTGGGATAATGGTTGGATCTTGATTTTGTGTTGGCCGAGTTAGTTATTTTGAAAAATAGATTGCATGTCATTTTATTAGTTTTACCGAGCATGAAGTTAGTGATGGATCAGATTCAAGCATTGTTCATTGGTGGCAATATGTCTTTAATTTCTAACTTTTGTTTTTGGCAGGATGAGCAACCAAATATTCGAATGATTGATCAACTTTGTGAATATGCTGCAAAGAACCCACTTCGTATGCCAAAGGTACATGCCATATCTTTGCAATGTGAGATTATTCTGTTGAACCATGCAAGAGTGGTGGTTTTAGAAAAAGTTATTTTATGCAGTGGACATACGTTTGTAAATGGGCTCTGATGAAATGAGCTGCAATGTTATGTTACTACTGGTGGATGAGCTGCTAAATGCTATAGACAGTATATGATAGAAGCGTATATAGGTAGAGGTGGAAAACGGTTTGAACAGCCGATTCCAATTCGGGGACAGAATCGGACTGTGTAATACACGGTTGTGCTGGTTTGGTTCTGGTTTTATTTCTTGAACTGGCAGTTTGGATCGATTAAGATCAATTTTGGTTTGTCGGTTCAGGTTCGATTTTTCTACTAAAAATGAATCGAACTGTCGGTTCAGAACCATGAGCTGCCGGTTCAGAACTGGTGGTTCACAGTTCATTGTTCTTCTTAGGAACCAAATCTAAGAAAATGAAATCAATGTCTTTTTGGCCTCATTTTGGTTTGACCTCATCAACTTTTACTTGAAAAAAATTCTTCTAGCAGCAACCAGAAATATTGCTAAATTCTATTAGTGACTAGAATGTTGCAATTAGCAACCCTTCAATGTTTTCTTTGTTGGTCTCATCGTGGATGCTCAGCTTCTTCACAATGCCTCTATGATTTTGGTTGTAAGACAGATGCTTCCAAGTAAATAGAGTTTATAACACCTTTACACCATTATAGTTTGCTTTTTACAAAAATGCATGCATGATAAATTTATTTTAAAAATGCACACATTTCTTAAAATGATTAACTTAAGGGCATCTCTAGTGGTTAAACCTACTTAGGGGTTTATACACCTGTCAACTCAGCATTTTACTAACTTTTTATCTATAATCCTCAATTCTTTAAAATCTATCTAATGTTATAAACCCATAAGTCACTTTATATTCAATCACTTGAGATCCACAATTATTTTATTTTTTACATAACACATGTAGTACTAGAAAATAATTTTATATAATACTAAAAATAAAAATAGTAAATAATATAAATTTCATAAAATAAATTTTATATATTACTAAAAATGATAAATAATATAAAATAATATAAATATTTTATTTAAAGGTATATAATTGAATAGAAAATTTGGTGAAAAATATGAATAAAATAAATTTAGTACAAAAATAGATTGAATTAATTTTAAAAATTCTTAAAATTACTATTATTTAAATTTTAGAAAACTTTATATTAAAATTTAATTTTATAATTTTGAGAGAAAATAAAACTTTAAAAAATATTCTCCATCTGTTCTATAAAAATAGGCATAGTTTGTTTTTTTTCAGTTTTTAAGAAATTTATAGTTGTGATAGTTGAAGTTAGTTATGTAACATCCTAAATTTTAAATAAAATACGAAATAATAAATAAAAATACGTAAAAATACACGTAAATTTTTCGCGAATTAATTTAATTAATAATTCAGATAGTAATATAAAATTTTTAAGAATTAAAAATCGTAAATG
>CANYCX011036719.1:0-15239 GCA_948193385.1 Breynia disticha f. nivosa | reverse complement strand
TTACAGCCATGAACTCAGCTGCTTTGTTCCGCTCCATCACTCCCAGACCCAAGAGGGGGCAGGGCTAAAGAAGATTATACTTAATAACTCAGCTGCTTTGTTCCGCACCTCCGCTCCCCCTTGCTCCGGCACTAAGGGGGGCGGTGCTCCCTCTAAGTTCACGACAAGGGGGGGCGGGGGCAGTCCCTGGGTGATATGAGAGTTGAAGTCAATCTTATTAAGATCATTGTATTGCTTAAAAATTGTGGTCTCTCTGTTATATATTATGACCTAAGAACATTTTTATAGTTAAAAATACGATTTAAGTTTACGATTATAAGATTTATAACTCACAATTATGTGAGTGTGTATATTATTATCCATTAAACCAAAATGGATGAAAGGGATTAAATGTTATTTATTATTAATCGATTTTTTCTTAGGTGCAGTTCCAAAGCCTTCAAATACTGCACCAGATTAGTTACCAATATGTGTTCATGTGATATTTATGATTTCAATTTATTTTTTCATGCATATCAATAATAAAATGTGAAATATATAAGAATTCAGAAAAAGTTCCATCAAATTTGCCAGCTGAACTACCATCCGAATCTCCAGATACTCTACCATATCTCCAGATACTCTACCATCAGGAGCATATCCTTCGCATACTTCAGCAGATTCACCGTCTTCAAAATCAGGAGTTTTACATTCAGCTCTTGCCATCTCAATTCTTCTTATTAGCTCGCTGCTTCTTATTACATTCAATGTCGGTCTTTCTCAGTTTAGCTTAGATTGTTGAATGATGGAAGTTTTGGTATGTATTTATATTTATTGCTTAACAGTATAATACTTGAAAGTTTATATTTCAAATAGCTTCAATTATTTTATTATTTATTGCAATGAATTTTTATTTACTATAGTTGTTTGTCTGCAGAAAAGGAGAAATTTAAAAATAGTCTTTATGTAGCTTTAAATTATCTATAGTTTTATCTATTAGCATTAGATTTATTCTTACACTATACAAGATAAATGAAGATTAAATTAGAACAAAAATGAAATTGATGAGAATAAAGTAGTTTTAAGAGAAATTAAGAAAATAAGAACCAAAATAAACAATTTGAACACCTCTTGCATTTCACATAAACTTACATAAAGGTTATTAGTGTACATATTTTAGTTGAGTATACATAAATGTTGCACTTTTTTTAATTCTTATTTATTAAAAATTTGATTATAGTATCAATTTACATATCTTATGTTAGTTATGAAAATTTTAAAAAATCCAGCCATGTACAGACATGTGATCAATGTTGCTAATTAAAGGCGACAACAAACATTAATTTTCTTTTTTATGCCAATGAATATCACTAAGGTTTAGAGCAATATTCATTAAACAGTTTGAATTTGGTCTGACCATACCTTATGCTAAAATTCATAAAATAGCCTGAATTTAGTCTAAACGCAATGATATTGTGATGATCGGAACAATTTCAGACTATTTCATAGTCATTACAAAAATCAGAAACTAAAATGCGTATATCTAAGAGTGAGTAAAAAAATCAAACCGATCAATTCAAATCGAAACCAAACAAAACTAACCCAATTTTGTCAGTTTTTAGTGATTTGGTTTGAATCTTGAGTTGGAATTTTTCTAATCAGACTGGTTCAGTTTAAGTTTGGGTTGGTCAATTTCCAAATCGAACCCAAACTAAATTGACCACTCAAACCAATACTATGTAATATGTATTAAGAGCTAAGCCCATAAGCCAACTTCACACACAAATACAATCCAAACTCCACTCCACTCCACGCCCATCCATCACCATCACCACAGACGTCACCCACTAAAACCCTAAACAGACATTCTCAACCGTCGTTAGGCCATCACCACTCACCATCATTCTTGTACTTTCATTCTTCCACCTAAACACCTAAAGCCTTACATAAAGGCACACTTCACACATGTCCATCAACACCTAAACTCCATTCTCCCACCTAAACACCACTATTAGGTCGTCACCATCATTCTTATATTTTCTTAATTCTTTGACGTAAACATTTAAATTCCTAAACAAAGACACACATGAACACCTAAATACAGGCACATGCACACCTAATCATCATTCTCCATCATAAATGTATCATTGTCGACTACATGTACAAAAGTTCAATGTAAGCTTTCTTAATTTCAATCTATATTTATTTGGCTTTTGTGAATTTTTGCTTAATTCTAATGTTCTGTTTTTGTTTTATCAAATTAAAGCCAACGGCCTACAATCCACTAATTACTCAATTTGTCATATCATCTCTTTATGTTTGCTTCTTATAAACATTATTTACTTTCTTTATTTAATGTTCAACGCTTCAAATTTATTTGTGTTTATTTTTCTCAATTAAAGGTTTTATAGTATTTGTCCTATTTTTTTGTTTAAAGATGTTGGATGACAGAGAGATAAGAGAAAATTTTGAATTATGGATATGACTTGTTCTTCTAATCTCATCTAATATGTTCAATCGATTTCCAATCCATGACTGAATTGTTAATAAGAGAAGAATACCATAACATAAACTCATATTCAATCTTCTCTAATCTAATAGTGTGTCCACATAAATAGTAATTCACTATCATTAGTAAAAAATATCAAATTTGAATAATTGATAACTTAAAAAATTAAATATTAACACAGGAAATTATTATTATCAACTATACTTGTATTTTATGCTTTTACATTGATCTTTAAAAGCCCATTTTCCATATTCTCCTGTTAAAAAATAAAAGAATTAATAATACATATTAAAATATTTATATAAATTAAAAATATATACTAAATAATTACCTTTTACATTTATACAATTTTCATTTTTTTAAATCGTATCTTAATTTAAATTAAATAAAAGAGATATGCAAAAAGATAAATTGTTAAGTGCAACAAGTTTTTAAACAAGTCTTTTATAATCATGAAAAAACACAATTTGAAAATACACACGTGTGTTAAAATTTGTAGTTATTTAAAATGCATGAACTGAATGAAAGATGTGAGCGAATGTTAAGGACCATAGGCAAATTTGAGCTTAATGACTCTTTAAAAGGAGATCGACGGTGGAGAAACCTTTCATTCTGTGGAGGTGGATGCACCAAATCACAGCCCCAGCCCCCAGCACGCTGCTTCCTTACAAAGCAAAGACAAAGGAAGTGTAAAAACTCAGATTGCGGAGTCAACAACGCCACTGTGGGAGAGAGACAGCTAATTCTTTTACTATTCTACCCTTACTCTTCTCCCCTTCGTCAATCCAATTCTCAATTTTCATTTCTCCCTTCGCAGCTCAATCAATTAGTAACAATAGTCTCTTATCTCTCGTCAAATAGGCGAGTGATCCGCGCGTGTGGTTGAATCGCGGATGCGTAACCACGAATTGTTAGGGTTGTAAGATGTTTTCGAATCAAATTCAAAACGGAATGGAAACAGCAAAGTTAGTTTGGTCACGAATTCCGAATACAGAGGAAGGAAATGAAAGCGAAGGAGTTGGATTATTGAGCAGCAATAACGCTAATGCTGTGGAGAGTCTTGATTATGAAGTTATTGAAAATTACGCCTATCGAGAAGAACAGGTCCGTACGCGTAGCATTAATCAGTTGTTGTTACTGTAGTTGTTTAATTTGCTCGCACGTGTTTTTAGGCGCAAAGAGGGAAGCTTTACGTCGGATATTATGTTGTGGTCAAGTGGTTCTTCGCTTTACTAATTGGCATCGGTATGGATTTTATTTGTTTGATGAGTTAGAAGTTAAATTGAGTTGGAAGACGTGTTGGATGTGTAGGTTATGTTTGTAATGATGCCATTTCTAATTCTGAGTTGGTTTCTAGGTACCGGTTTGGCTGCAGTGTTTATAAACATGGCGGTGGAGAATTTTGCTGGCTGGAAGTTTTCGTTGACGTTTGCGATCATACAGAAGTCATATTTTGCTGGATTTGTAATATATGTATTGATTAACTTGGCTTTAGTTTTCTCATCTGTATATATTATTACAAATTTTGCGCCTGCGGCAGCAGGGTCTGGTATTCCTGAAATTAAAGGTTATCTAAATGGTTAGTGATAATCTCTGCTTTGGTGGATGAGTTGATTTTTTGTTGACAAGGTTCTGAAGTGATATAAGTTCCGTTGTGATTTGTGATTTGTTTTGCAGGAGTGGATGTTCCTGGAATTCTGCTTTTTAGAACGTTGGTTGGGAAGGTGTAATCAACAGCTAGTGGCTATTCTTTTTAATCTTTGGATGTTTCTTAATGGGTTTCAATTCTTAATGTTCTCTGGTATTTGATAGATATTTGGAAGCATAGGCTCTGTTGGAGGTGGTCTTGCATTGGGCAAAGAAGGCCCCCTTGTTCATACTGGTGCTTGCATAGCTTCATTGTTAGGACAGGTAATCAATAGTAACTTCTTTTTAGGATTTTACGTTGCACACTTGTTCCCCTAATTGTCTAAAACAATTTTATAAAATTAGGGTGGGTCCACGAAATATCATCTGAGTTCGAGGTGGCTACAAGTGTTCAAGAGTGACCGTGATCGTCGTGATCTTGTGAGTATTATATGCCTTTCGAATTGAACATGACGGCTGTGACCTTGAATGAATCATTGCTCAGAGTGCTGAAAATTATTCTGTACTCGTTGGGCAACGTGATAAAGTGCAAAAATGTCCATCAACATTATGGGTTTGCATTAGTTGGGTGACCACCTGATCATTGTAACCTTGATAGTAATTAAATGAGTGCATATTTTCTTTTTGCTCATATTTGATTTGTCTAACGTTTTGAAGGTCACATGTGGATGTGCAGCTGGAGTTTCAGCTGCTTTTAGAGCTCCAGTTGGTGGTGTGTTGTTTGCATTGGAAGAGGTTACATCTTGGTAAGGCAACAATTTTGTTTTTTTTACAATTGAACTTACATTTTGTTCAAGTATAATAAGAAGTTTTGTTCTTCGTTCTGCACAATAATGCTAATTTATCATTTTTTTTCCTTTTAGAATAGCTTGTTACTTCTTGTTCTTATCTCTTGCTTTCCTTCATCTGCATGAGCTCAAGCATACCCACCAAAGCTCTTGCGTGGAAAATATTCTTATTTTTTTTACTGTTTCTTGAAGGTGGAAGAGTCAACTTATGTGGCGTGTCTTCTTTACTTCTGCTATAGTGGCTGTTGTGGTGCGGACAGCAATGGGATGGTGTAAAAGTGGGAAGTGTGGCCATTTTGGCTCAGGTGGCTTCATCATATGGGACATATCAGAGTTAAGATCTTAGCTATCATACCCATTTCACTTGTTCATACTTGCTTTGACTGCTTGGTTGAGTCCATTATATTGGTTGTTTCTTCTGAACAGTGGTCAGGAAGACTACTCTTTTAAGGAGTTTCTGCCAATGGCAGTTATTGGCATCATTGGTGGCCTACTTGGTAGGTATCAATTTCTTGTTTTTGTGTTCGTTTATACAATGGCAGTAAAAGTTAATCATTTGATTCAATTCATTCTTCTGTTTGTTTTTCTTCTTTAGGAGCCTTGTTTAACCAGCTCACCCTTTATGTTACTTATTGGCGCCGGAATTATTTACACAAGAGGGGGAAGAGAGTGAAGGTAAAAATTTGAGAATGATCTAGACAGATCTGTTGTTTTTAATGTGTTTATGATGGTTTTTACTCTGAAATCTGAATTTCATCACTGGAATCCGCATAACTGTAATCATAATATTGTAACAGATTATTGAAGCATGTGTTATCTCTGTAATAACATCAGTTATTTCTTTTGGACTACCACTTCTAAGAAGATGCAGCCCGTGTCCTGAATCAGATTCTGAGTCAGGCATTGAGTGCCCACGACCGCCAGGAACATATGGCAATTATGTGAACGTAAGATTTCACCTTAGAAACCATTGAATATTTTTTTACATTTTTTAATATTTTATTTATAAATGGTAATTTACTTCTACAAACCATATTTGTGTTACGAAAAGTGTGGCTTGTCTCTTCTGAATTTGTTATGTATTGGCATTTCAGTTATTAGAAACTCCCAACTTCACAAACAGCGAGTTAATTTACTTAATCTTCTTGTTGCCTTTTCCTCAACCATAGAGCATTTTTGTCTGATATACTGTTACTACTTTCTTTTATACAGTTTTTCTGCAGCAAGGATAAAGAATATAATGATCTTGCAACCATTTTCTTTAATACTCAGGTTTGTGGGATCTGGAAAACCTATTTTCTGGAAAACCTTTTATCTATTCTACGTTCTTGTTTTTGGTGGTGTTATAATGATATGCATTCTAATAAACTTTTCTTATTTTCACAGGATGATGCAATAAGGAACCTATTTAGTGCTAAAACAATTCATGAGTACAGTGCCCAAAGTTTGTTGACTTTTTTGGTACTTATTTTCATTGACTTCTCTGTTCAATTTTCTAGATGCTTATGCACTATCAAATTATTGTTAACAAAATATATGTAGTTTATTTTATACTTTTGTTCTTTTCCTTGTTTGCCTAGGTTATGTTTTATACCTTAGCGGTGGTGACATTTGGAACAGCTGTCCCTGCTGGCCAATTCGTCCCTGGAATAATGATAGGTTCAACCTATGGTCGCCTTGTTGGCATGTTTGTTGTGAAGTTTTATGCGAAGCTCAACATTGAGGAGGGAACGTAAGTATCCCTTATGCTTTTGAAAATTCAACCACGACCTGGACACTTCATATTGGTTTAAAATTTATCAAGTGCATGTAAATCTTAAAAATGGTTTATTTGGGTGAGGAAAAATATTGTGAGCAAGTTCTGTGGCTTGGATTATTGGTGTCTGCTTCTGTGATATTTGAGTTTATTTTCTACTCCCCTCGCTTTAATGCAATGGCAATGATGATAACTCCCTTGTCATCCATTTATGCATATCATAATTTGTCGATGTCTGAATTCTTACATAGGCATTCCCATTGATCTGTAGTTATGCTCTGCTTGGAGCTGCTTCTTTTCTTGGAGGTTCCATGAGGATAACGGTCTCTCTATGTGTTATTATGGTTGAAATCACGAACAACTTGAAGTTCCTCCCCCTTATTATGCTTGTCCTCCTTATTTCGAAGGTATTTGTTTGAATTTCTAGTCTTCATGGCATGTAATTTTGGGTATTCAAGCCTATATTTTCTATCGCAGGCTGTTGGGGATGCTTTCAATGAAGGTCTGTATGATGAACAAGCACGGTTAAGACATGTTCCTCTGCTGGAATCTAGGCCAAAGTACGAGATGAGGAAAATAACGGCCAAGGAAGCTTGTGGTAATCAGAAGGTATCTTGTTTGTCTATTTTGACACAGTTTAAATCTCTTTTTGTTGTGATCAGCACAGTGGCAGTATGGCCAATAAGACATTTTTACTGCTGAGATAAACTTGGAATCTCTTACAGTTGTTTGTCTAAGTTCATTTGAAGAAACCAAATATGTGCATTATTTAGAGATGCCATGGTAAATTGTTAACATGTTTGGATGCAGAGACTGCATGTGATTCTTGTCATCTAATTATTCGATTTCCTTCGTAATTTTTTCTTCTTGCTTTCTTTCATCTGTGAATCTTTTTTTTATTTCCACTTTCTAGGTTGTTTCGTTCCCACGCATTGCAAAGGTTGCAGATATTGTTTCAATTTTACGTAGCAACAAACATAATGGGTTCCCTGTAAGATTTTGCTGTATCTACTCTCTCTTATCTTTTGATTTCTGCTGGGGTTTCTGAAGATTTGTTCAATTTTTCTTGCCTTGCCAAGGTGATAGATTACAAAAAAAATGGAGAAACACTTGTTATTGGACTTATGCTTCGCAGGTAGGACATGATCGCTAAAACAATTGCGTTAGCTTAACTTCTTTTACAATAATAAGGGAAATGCATTTTTCTTCCAAGCTAATTCTACAGTTTGCTTTACATTCCAGTCATTTACTTGTGCTCCTCCAATCTAAAGTAGACTTTCAGCATAGTCCGTTACCCTGTGATCCCACTGTTGGATCCAGTTCAATTAGGTAATTCAATGTTTTCTGCTGTTTTGAATATTTATGCTTGCGTAGTGACTCTGGCTCTTAGTGGTGCTAAACTAGTGGTTCTCTTCACATTCAGGCACAATTTCGGTGAATTTGTGAAACCTGTTTCCAGTAAAGGATTATCTATAGAGGATATTCACTTGGGTTCTGATGACTTGGAAATGTACATAGATCTAGCCCCTTTTCTGAACCCCTCCCCTTATGTTGTGCCAGAAGACATGTCTTTAACTAAGGTGAGTGTCTTTTGTCTATTACTTTACTCACTCATTTGTGATTTGCAAGCTGCCGTTCCTCATTCTGAATGATGAATATTGTATCTCCCGATGGCTATAGGTGTACAATCTTTTCCGCGAATTAGGATTAAGACATTTATTTGTTGTCCCTCGTGCATCACGAGTGATCGGGTTGATAACCAGAAAGGATTTGCTAATCGAGGTATTCTGGCTGCAATTACCTTTCCTGTAGTTTTCTATATAGCAATCATATTCATGATTTCATATGTTTCTTTTGTAGGAAAATGAAGACACATCAAATGTGGAGCTTCAATCAACTAGTGTAAGGTCTCTGTTCTACTCCACTCATGGTTGTGTTTTAGGCATATAGAGAGGCATGTCCTCTGATATATTATGAATTTTATTTAGGACAAATTAAGTTTGCTTTATGCAGATATCACATTTAGTCGAATGAATGCTACTGATGATCATCTTTGCCAAAGAAGCATCTGGGTTTTCTTGGTGTGCATTAATACTGCCTAGTTCCAAGTATGAACTTAAATTTGTAGATATTAGTGGTCATGATATAGAGTTTTATGATAGCCTCGTGAAAGTTTTCCAAACAATGAATCAGAAAATGTCGAAGTGGAACAGACTGTAGATCGAATATTTCGTGGAACAGTTACTATTACACATTGTTGATTGAGAAACAAATCTGTAATGATGGCATGAAAACATTGTTATTTTGCATATCCATGCTCTTGTTAAAGTTCTTAGTTCATGCTCGCATGTATTCTTTTGTGGCAGAGGTCGTAAAAGAGCGTCCAATATAAATCCAGATGTGGAGCGGCCTCTTCTGAATGGTCTTCTGGCTCAAGATCCTGGTCTCGGTTGATTGATATTATTATCCAAATTTCTGGTTTCTTTTACTGGCACGCCTTTAGCTGGCGGAGACTGACCTGAGGCTGAGAGCTGCTGATCAAAATCTTGGATGACTTCCATTCTTTGGCATGGCAATTCTGCGTAGGTTATTGGACCTAATATTGTTAATTGATTGTTCCCCCTTGATTAAAGGGGTCATATGACCTAAAATTTTGATATCATAAGAAGATGTTATATGAAGTTATGAATGCCTCGTGCTCAAAAAGGGACTACATACTTTGCCAATACAAGACAAACTTTATAGACATCAGAATCTGAGTATGAACACTCCATGGACTTGCTTAATATTGTTCATTAATTGTTTCGCCTTAACTAAAAGAAGTCATCTTTTCATTCAGAGTTTATACGATATAAATACTAAATTATACGTATAATTACATAAGATTGACTTAATTATTCCTACTTATATTACATGTCATGCAATGCAATCTACATACTAAATTTAAATAAGACGAACCTTTCTCAGCGGCTCGTACCTTGTTGAGAGCAATTTTCTTATGTTTTACGCAATTGTGAATGTTCCATTTACGTAATGTGTTGTATTTTCAAAAATTTTAGAGCGTAAGAATCCTATTTTTGACGACCATAACAAGAAGAGAGAATTGAAAGAAAAAATTAAAACAATGAATCAATTAATCAAAGTGACATAATGGAAAGTGTAGTCTTGGGAGACCAAAGTACTTAGAAAAAAGCTGAAATCTTTTAAGCTAAAAGGTTCCACCTTTATCGCACTTCGAGAAAAAAAAATACCGGGAAATTGAAGAGCATTTGTTTTCTTTCGGAACGGAAAATACTTTCACTTCGCTGAATTGTCAAACTTTGCATTTTCTACGTTTCATGTCATGCTGTGGGGAACCATGCCATTAGGAGGTTTCTGTACTTCATTGATTGATAAATCATCGAAGTATCTCTTCCAGAACCAATGTTTCTTCCAAACTTTAGTAACGATGACATCTATGGGAACGCCTTTGGTTTCTGGTATCAAGAACAAGGCGAATAACCCCATCACGACGATCCAGGCAGCGAAGAAGAAGAAAATTCCGGCTTTCATATGGCAAAGCATTGACAGGAATGCTTGTGCAATTATGAAGGTAAAGAGCATGTTGGAGCTCACTGCGAATGAGTACCCTGCTGTTCTTGTTTCCAGAGGGAATGTCTCGCTTGGAATCAACCATCCGAGAGGTCCCCACGACCATGCGAAGCCTGACACGAATAAGCACACTAATATCACCACTGCCAATGCTTCTCCATTTGGTAAATCCCCTGTTGGCTTTAGATCTTTTAACAGGATTGCACCGATTATAGTCTGCAATGTGTGGAACATTCAAGTTGAAACATTTGTATGTTCAATACATAAGAATGAAGTTCCTGATGATTAGAATGGGAAAAAACCTGAGTGATAAGCATTTGAACGCAAGATTCGAGCAGCAGTGCTCTTCGGCCGGCTCTGTCAACAAGGACGACAGAAACTATGGTGCTCAACACATTTACAAGTCCGGTAACAACAGAAGAAAGCAACGAAGCATCGTCTCCGAATCCAACTGTCTGGAAAAGAACTGGTGCGTAAAACATAATGGCATTGATTCCGGTGAATTGCTGAAACACTTGCATCAAAATGGCTATGATTAATGGTGGCCGGCTTTGCCTGTTCATCAGTTTTCTATACGGGCGAGTCACTTGCCTTGCTTTCTCGCAGGCTTGCAAGATTGAATCAAACTCGGCGTCAACATTGTCGACGCCCCTGATCTTCTTCAGTACAGCTTTTCCTTCCTCTATCTTATTGCGCTCTACCAAGCTTGTTGGAGTCTCATAAATGACTAAAGAACCAAAGCATAACAATGCGGCAGGCACGCCAGCTAATCCAAGTGAAATTCTGAATCCGTAAGGATGGACTTTGCCTGCGAAATAGTTGATGACATTGGCTGCTAATATTCCGATTGTAATGAAGAGTTGAAAACAAATGTTAAGTGCTCCGCGAATACGGTTGGGAGCAAGCTCTGACAGAAACAATGGTACTGCCTGATTTGCGAATCCCACACCGAATCCTAGAAGAATTCTGCCGATAATCATCATCACCAAATTCACTCCTGCAGCTGTCAGAACAACTCCTGACATGAAGAAAAAAGATGAAAGCTGCATGGTGGGCTTGCGTCCGAATTTCGTGCACATCCTGGCAGCGAAAAAGCTAGCAATAAGAGCCGCAATGTACAATGAAGATGTGAACAATTGCAGGAGTTGGTTGTCATATTTGCAGTAATTGTTTTCATGAGCATGTTTCTTCCTTTCATATACAGCAGGAAAGAACTTCTCCAAGAAGTCATTCATGGATGTAACACCACCTGCATTTCAATTATATGCATACAAATCTGATCAGTAACATAAACCAAAATATGAACAAATGTGCCATAGAAAATTATATTGCAGTAAACGAACCTGAAACTCCAATGTCATAACCGAACATTAAGCCACCAAAAGCACCAATAATAACACAAATAATGACAGTGAATGTAATCCTGCCTTCAAACTCCGGCATGTCGCCATCGTTAGCAATCACTACAGCAGGCATTTTTGCTTGGTCGCTTGAGTCGAAAAGGTGAAGAACAAATCTCCAGAAACCAAAATGTACAGTGTCTTAAGTCGAGACAGGAGAACAGTTTGTGTCAGAGAAGAGACAGCAGGAATACATAAAAGTGGAACTAGAAAGTATTAGGAAGTTCTGATCTTGTTGATTCTGAATGGTCAATGTTAATAAATGGAAAAATTTGCCAAAATTAGAATCCTGACAAGTGGATAGGGTGAAGATGAAAGAAGCTAAGAATAGTGCATATACCAGGTCTGATGGTCCTGTAACTCTGTTCTGACCTTAAAATTCCAACATTTGAAGCACTTTTTTTAGCTTTTTATGTTTTATTATTAACAGAGTCAATGTTCTAACTTAAAATCACTTATGCCCAATATGCTCTAGTGCACTTGAAATTAAAATCACTTATGCCCAATATGCTCTAGTGCACTTGAAATTTGCATACCACAAGATCTTACGAACAAAAGTTATCATTTATTTACCACTAATCAATAATGAAAGGGTTTAGCAATCCAATTATTTAGGTTTTCAATACCACAAAGTACATTTTGTAACATTAGCTCTGGTCTTAAACAAGACAGTTCTAATTCATTTACTCGGCCAAAAACGTCAACAATGAAATCAACTAAACAAGTTGTAATTACATATAGGAAGTAAAAGCATTGCTGGAGCTGCCATTGCCAAAATGTGCGAAGGATTCTTCAAGGAATTCAATGACACAGCAGTATTCGGAGATGGCCCTGGTGATTTAATAGAAGGAACAACTGAAGCTGAAGGTGCGGCTGTAGCTGCAGGAGTTGGAGCCATAACCGAAGTGCGAAGCACATTGATGTCAACTTTTTGCCCAGCTTGGCAATGGCCAGGAACACCGCAGAAGAAGTAATGGTGGCCGCGAGTGGTGATCGTGATCGAGTCATTCCCGGTCGTGTATGTTGCCAGAGGCGCTGTGGTATTGCAAGCCTTGTACATGGGGTGTGTTACTCGCATCACATTATGAAATTGTGAATTGTACTGGAACACTGGTTAGTCATGTGAATGAAGAAGCACAAATTGTTCAGACAGAATCACATTGGCAACGAAGATAATTTTTCATCAAATTTTCAAGAAGCCTATACAACATATCATAATCTTTCAAACTCTGTTTTCATCATTTTTAAACAGAATTCAACCAATTAGAAACTATCAATTCAGAACATACAAAAGATAAAGACAAAGGGGTCTGAGACAAAGACAATTAATTAATCTAGTGTCGCCATATGCAAGGACGGATTTAATTGGGCAATGGGGACCCTTACCCCACTTGTCCAGGCAAAATATTTTATAACAGGGAATTCGTCAATTCGATTATGAGCGATGTTCCTACCTATCACGGGCGGTGCCCCCATTGACTACTGTCAAATCTATCGCCGGATTCGTTGTCCTTTTAATATATTCCTGAGTCCATTCTGGTTATATGGTCCAATGTTTCAAAAGAAAGAGACCCTTGCCCGACATTATCATGGCTATAAATGTAAATCTAAGCTATGGTAGTGAGTGAAAATGGCACTTTAAATGCGAGTGATCATTGAAGCATGCTACAACAGAGGCTTAGACATACTTAAGTGGACCAACTAGATAAAGATGAGTATGCTCCACTAAGTTATGGCAAGTTGTTGGCTTTAAATTGCTTCAGGACACATGCAACATCAGCTGTCTCACACGGTTACTTTACGTGTCATCCATGCTGTGCTACGAAACAAACTAGTTTAAGCAATTTTCACTTCGGATTTTCCGAGAACAGAACAAACTAACTAGAGTTCTGAAGATGAACTTGAAACTGATCAAGAACCAACAAACAAGAACCAGATTCCTCCACTTTTCATTGAAAAAAGGGGTTATATTCCTCATAAAATCCATTAATATCTAATGAAAAACTGACAAATTAATCCATTTGACAATCTAAGACCACGAAAAGGCAAGTGAAAAGAACTTTCTTCTTTCAGTTTGGACAAAACAAACATCACATGCAAGTGTAGGAACATAATTTCGAAGAAGAGAATGAAACAAAGTGCGTGAAACTTACGAATAACATCACCAACTTGGAAGGTCTTAGTAGCAGACCATTGTCTGTAATCGACATTACCAATAGTGGTCCAACCAGCAGTGTCGCCAACCTTGTACACAGCAGCATGGATAATCTGCACCAAACTGACTTGCAAGAGTAAAGCCAAGGCTCTCTCAAACAAGGCCATGGCTTCCAAGCTTTGAATGGAGATGTGAGAGAAGTGAAGAGACTTTGGTTCAATATTTATAACAGAAGCGTTAATATATCATTTGGAGTAGCACGAGTGGATCTGAAATTAGATTATTGGGTGAAACTTTTGGTTTGGTCTCCCTTTTGCATTAGAGGGGTGTAGTTTGGAATTAATTGTAGTGATTAATTAGTTAAATAAGAAGATTATGAAATAAATGAGAGAATATGGGTGGGTAGGTGTAAGGCGATAGGTTGAAGTTAGATGTATGATTTATGAGTTAGGAATATAAAAGATTGAAAGACTTGAAAGGAAAGAATGTAGGGTGAGTGGGGGAGGAGGAAATGAAAAGTTGTGATTATAAAAGTTTCTTTTTGGTTAATAAATTTTGGGCAAGGTATCAAGCTAGTGCACGAATCAAAGGCGGGAATTTTCGTAGGAGACTGACGAACTAATAGGTCTGTACCTGTATAGGAAGCCAGGAATCGAACCTGCACCCTTAGTGTACTGGTTGATCTCCTTTACCGCTAAATCCACGGATAAGAATGATTATAAAAGTTGTTTAATTTGGTGAGTGAGATGATGATAATCTTAGGTTTGTTTGCTGGAAGAGTGTCTGTGATACTTCTTTGTAGAGGAATAGTCTTGCAACTTACACCATCTTTTTACATATTTTGGTATTGGTATATCTAAGGGTAATTAATAAAAACGTAAATAATATGCAAAGAAATAGAAAAAAAAAATAATCTTAATTTAAAGATAAAAAACAAAAAGATAAATAATAGAATATAAAATTATTATTTTAAAGTTCAAATATCAAATAGAATATAAAATTATTATTTTAAAGTTCAAATATCAAAACACTCATTTAGCAAAATAAACAAAAGTATTATTATAAGAGTATAATTTGAGTTTTTTACAATTTTAATATGCAAACAAAAAACAAATCCCACCATCACATACTTAGTACAAAACTAGTAGTCGTACCCGCACAATACAGCGGGATTTTATATATTATAATTGTATTAATTTTGTTAACCTAAATGTAATATAATTTTGTCATAATTAGACCTGAGCGATTTAGTCTATTTATTAAGAACTAATGCCTTTATTTAAATTTTGAAAACAAATAAATATTTTTAAAATTTAACATCTAGATTCATAAAAAATAAATCATAACAATAAAATGAAAAAAATATGTATTAATTTTATTAATCTAAATATGATATAATTTTTTCATAAATTAT
>CANYCX011036647.1:0-10545 GCA_948193385.1 Breynia disticha f. nivosa | reverse complement strand
AAGCTTGATATGCTTATTGCCTTGAGAAAATAATGAAATGAAAGAGATGAAATAAAATGAGTAGACATGGTAGGTTAGAGGAGAAACATATTCCTTAAGGAATATGGGTTTTCCCTGCGCCACTTACTGAGCTTTCTCGCTCACTAGGACGGTTTGTTTAAAATGCGCAGGACGTGGAGCGTTACCAGTGGACCAGAGTTGCGTTGATCTTGTACCAGACGTGCTGATGTCAAAGGTGGAGCTCCATCATCACTTTATTGGTGTATTGATTTCAGATTGGAAATTTGAACATATTTATAATATGTAATATTCTGAGTTTGGATTTGTTTTCAAACTTTTTAATTGCTTCCGCAAAACTCTGAATTATAATATGTTGTTATTGTATTTGATTTGGGCCCGGAGATGTTTTTAAGAAAATTGTATTTAATTTTCTATCTCTTCTAACTTTTATTTGATTTAATTTGAAATTTATAATTATTGTATAAAAATTATTAATTAAAAAAAAATAAAAATTTTATTTTTAGGGTTCACAGTTAGCTCAAAAGATGGATTCTTTTTGTGCTTCATTGAAGAACAATGCATTTGACATTAACACAGTTGGTGTCAGAAATGTTACAAGTTCTATTTTTGGAGAAAACGTTAAGGGAAGCTTGAAGATGAATTTAGATTCTCAACTTTGCAAGAATCTTAGTTTTGATAGTCGTAAATGTGCTTATAACGTCAAATCTAGAGTGGCAAGTTGTGTTCTCACATCAGATATCAACCCAAAAGCTATGGTATGTACATGGTCCTCACTAATAAGGAATTCCGAATTGAATTTATCGTTGGATTTTGATACTTAGTTGTTTTTTGATTTCAGACATATGGTGCACCAAAGTTTGAGTCTTCAAAAGCTGATCCAGAAAAAGTTGCCTCAATTATATTAGGTGGAGGTGCTGGAACTCGCTTGTTTCCTCTTACTAGCAGAAGAGCCAAACCAGCTGTATGATATCATCCAACTCTGTCTAATGTGATGGGCAGAGAAATGATATGATCAATTTGCGTTTGGTAATTTGTAGGTTCCCATTGGAGGATGTTACAGGCTGATTGATATTCCGATGAGTAATTGCATCAACAGTGGCATAAAGAAGATCTTCATTTTCATTTTGACTCAGTTTAACTCATTTTCACTCAATCGTCACCTGGCTCGAACGTATAACTTTGGAAATGGAGTTAATTTTGGGGATGGATTTGTGGAGGTAAGCCAATTTCCATCACACATGAAGTTATAAGCTTCTTGTCCAAGTTAACTGTGAAATTCTTGGTTTGTATCATGCATATTTTCTCATGAGCCATGTCAGCTTTGCTGATTTGCTGTCAAAACTACTCAAGAATGTAAAATAACTGTGAGGTTATGTCCTGGAAAACAGGTCCTCGCAGCTACTCAAACACCAGGAGCGGCAGGAAAGAAGTGGTTCCAAGGAACAGCAGATGCTGTTAGGCAATTTATATGGGTATTTCAGGTAAAAATTCTGTGTTTTTGGTGTATAATTTAAATTTGTTGATGCAAATAAGACTAAATGGTTCCTTTGTGATCGATTCAGGATGCTAAAAACAAGAATGTGGAACATGTATTGATTTTGTCTGGAGATCATCTTTATCGGATGGACTACATGGAATTTGTCCAGGTACAGAGAAATTCTGTAACTAATCTGCACATATTTAGTTTTCCTTGTTGATGTCTGACGCAGTTTTTCTTGTTGATAAATGCTCTGCAGAAGCATATTGACAGTAAAGCAGATATTACAGTTTCATGCATCCCCATGGATGAGAGGTATGGCTGCTTTTGTTTTATATTTATATGCTCCCAAATCTGCACTTACTCATTCAAGTTAGTTGCTTGCAGCCGTGCATCAGATTATGGATTGATGAAGATTGATAGTAATGGACGTATTATCCAATTTGCTGAGAAACCTAAGGGTGCTGATCTAAAAGCAATGGTATGATGTCATTTTTAATTCAACCTTCAGAAGAATATCTTCTGCAAGTTTTTTTGGCCTTGTAATGAAAATTTGTTGTTGTAACTTCTTCTGCAGCAAGTTGATACCACCATTCTTGGTCTGTCAAAACACAATGCGAAGCGTTCACCGTACATTGCCTCTTTGGGTGTTTACGTTTTCAGAACTGATGTTCTTCTGAACCTCCTGAAGTGATGTCCCTCGTGTAATGACTTTGGCTCTGAGATCATCCCCTCTGCTGTGAAAGATCGCAATGTGCAAGTGAGAATGATCTTCAAATACTGATTTTCATGTTACTATTTTGAGTCAGAAGTATTGAATAATGATTTGTTTTGATTTTTAGGCGTATTTGTTCGATGACTACTGGGAAGATATTGGAACAATAAAGTCTTTCTTTGATGCTAATTTAGCCCTCACAGAACAGGTTTTTTTCCCTATTTTCCTTTGAATCATCTGGTTGTTTATCAAGAAATGCAATTGAAAAAGAAGATAATAATCTTGCAACTGCAGAAGAAGTTATGAATCTTCCTTATGACCAAGTATTTTTCATTCGTTGCAGCCTCCAAAATTTGAATTTTATGATCCCAAAACACCTTTCTATACATCTCCAAGATTTTTGCCACCTACCAAAGTCGAGAAATGCAAGGTATGATTATGAGTTTAATTCATACCGGTAAAATATGCTTCTGGTTGAAGCTTCTGATAAAATCTCTTTGTCTGCAGATTGTTGATGCCATAATTTCGCATGGTTGCTTCCTGCACGAATGCAGCGTGCAACACTCAATTTTCGGTGAGCGATCATGATTAGAAAGTGGCGTCGAGCTGACGGTTAGATTGCTTGATCTTTTTCTTCAACATATCTATGAAGATCACCTGATAAACCAACGTATTGAAGTAATTACTAATTGTATTTCATTCCTCTCAGGACACAATGATGATGGGTGCAGACTATTATCAGACTGAAACTGAGATTGCGTCTCCTTGAGCTAGAACTCCATAGGTTATACACGTTCAGCTTCTAGGACTTGATCCAAAGTATAAAATGATGGCATTTGACATCAGAATATTTGAAATTAGCTGGTTCATCATAACTTGATTTTTGTTCTTCTTAAAGGAATTGCATTATTGACAAGAATACCAGGATTGGAAGAGATGTGATCATCAATAATGGTGACGTGAGTACAGCAGCCTTTCTCGTTCTCCAAAACACAATTCCTTATTTTATGTTTATTCACATATTTTTGCTGGCTAAAATGTTGAAAAGATTTCAGGGTGTGGAAGAAGCTGAAAGGACAAGTGAGGGATTCCATATTAGATCAGGAATTACTGTGATACTGAAGAATGCAACCATCAGAAATGCTACTGTGATCTGATTATGTGAAGCTGAGACAATGGATAAAGAAGAGCAGCGACAGTGCCAGCATAGAACAATAACGATCAGAGCATGCGTAAAGTATATCGTGCTCTTCATTTATGACAAACATCTTCATTGAAATGTTAGTGTAATTTTCAGAAATAAATGAAAAATTCTTTATCTTTTCCTGTTTTCTATTATCATCTCCGAAGCATTGCAGCTGTGGTGAGTAAAGATGTTATCCGGTTCTGGTTTCGGTTTGGTTCCGAACTGGCTGTTTTAAATTCAGTAGTTCTGTTTTTTGTTCAACGGTTCGGATTTGATTTTTTTTTAAAAAAAATTAACCGAATTGCCGGTTCTAAACTATGAACTGCTGATTCAGAATCTCCGGTTCACGGTTCCATGGTTCATGATACCGATATTGGACATGGCCAGTTTCAAGAGTTCCGGAACCAGCAGTTTTGGAACCAAAGGTTTTGGTTCCTGTTTGTCGGTTTCAGTGTAGTTTTTACACCTATGGCCGTAAGTCATGTAGTAACTCAAAATTAAGTAGAAAAAGATTACAGTCCTTAAACTGTTACAGTATATATTTCATCATGGAAGTTCTAAACTGTATACTAGTCTAACAGGGTCAAGCTTCACAGTTGACATTTAAGTTCAGTTGTTCTCCCTTCTAATATCCCTTGCTCTCTTCCACTTCTCCATGTTCCTAAGCTTGACATACATCTTTCGGATGTGGTTGAGCTTTTGAGACTGGTCAGTTATGATTCCAGCAGTTGAAGGATGCTGGCTGAAGACTATTTCGTACCCGTCTCCCATGGATTCCATTCCTTCAGTAAACAGTTGCCAGAACATGCCGCCGGCAGCTGCACCTCCGCCACTTGCAGACGAATATATTGCAGCATACACCGTGTTATACAGCTCGTCTCTTTGTTCAGAACTGGAGGTTTTTAATGACTTTCCAAACTCCGTGAAAAGGACGGGCTTATGAAGGATGTTCTGAGCATCCTGGATGTGACTGTTGAGCCAATTGACCAGAAATGATTGTTGGCTCTCACCATTTGAATTAGTTAGCCTGTAAATAAATGGAACATTGGATTGCAGAAACATAAGTTGCAGTAACTTAACATTAGATAGATTTTTTACTGATAGAAAGTTAATAAACAGTACCATTGATCAGGATAAGAGTGAACAGTGGCAAAATCTATGCCAGGAATCTGATTGTTGGAAATGAAGTCTGTCCCTACTTGGAAGTTAGGATTATATTGCTGTTTTTGAGAAGATGATTGTCCATAAAATCCTTCAAGACCAACTTCCAACAGGTGGTTCCCATCAATGGATTTCAAGTAAGATGCCATCTCTGTAATCCAATCCTGCCATATCAAGAATAACTAATCAAATCACTATTCTGGCCCCATTAAATTCTTATTCATACTGTTTAACCATGTTAATGAATTCAGTACCATTTGAAAGCGAAAGCAAACTAATAAGGTCCCCACATTTACCTGCCAACCATTGTTGGTTAAGGTATGTGGGAAATACCAACTCCACTTTTAACGGAGGAGGTCGCAAAGAAGTCCGTGAATTAACACCAACCACATTAAGAAAAAGTAATTAGTGAAATTGCAGGACAACGACTTCTGCAGAAAGAAGCAACAGCTAGTTCCTGCTCGAATGGGACAGTTGTGTCGTTGTGTAATGAACTTGAACTATTCTCATTATTGCAGGCCAGATCATAAAGAAAACAAAACCACATTTTAATGAACTTGAAGTTGAGATGTTTGTCTAACCTGAATGGTTCTTCCTGAAGGATCTGAAACGCATCTCGGCTCGTTCATAAGCTCCCATGCCATTATTGCTGGTTCGTCTTTGTAAACAACTCCAGTGATGCTGTTTCGTCTTGTGAGAATAGTCTGCAAACAACATTCAACAAATTAATTAAAACCCTTCATCAAATTCCTTATTGAATTCAACTATAATAAAAAGATAAAGAGATACAGAGGTGGTTACCTTAATATAATTCTTGTAGAAAGTTTTGGTGACAGAGTTACTGAAGAAATCATCATCAGATGAAACAGACTGGCCTTGATTTCTTGCCCAGTTCACATACTGTTTCTTCCCACCAAAATTCTCATAATTATTAACCAAACTCAACACAAGCTTAATCCCATACTTCTTCGCTTCAGATATTACAAAATCCAAACCCTATAAAACCACAGAAACATATCATTACATCATCAACTTACAACTTCTGTGAACTAAACACCATGAACAAAACATTACCTGGAAAGCTTGCTCGTTATAGGAACCAGGTGAGATCTGCAGAGCTCTATCTTGACCATCATTGAAAGCCCAAGTTCTTCCAATGGTGAGGCCATGTTCTTTAGCTTCTTGAAATACAGAAGAGACTTTGGTTCGCTGAGAAGGATCAGTGGCAAAGTAAAGTAGCCAATACGCATTGAATCCATTTGCATAAAATGGACTTCCATTCAACATAAACTGCACTCCTTTTGTGGTAACGAAACCATCATCGGCTAAACTCTGTTGGTTTTGAATCAGTAGAAACAGAAAGAACAGAAAGCTCCAGTTCTTCATGCTCTTGTTTTATCTTGTTCCCTGTGAATGGAATGTAATATACGTGAGTAATACAACCCACTTTTATATGTGATGAAGTTAAAATTCAAGAGAAATCAACGGAGAGGGTAAAGTAAGTGATAAATTAAGACAAAAAGTGTAGGAAAACATATTTAATGAAACTGTTATTAGTTGAACTGTTGAGAATCCAAGTCTAGGTTGACTACAGAGTGAATGGCCGAAAGTAAGGCACTGCTTTTCCTAAAATGAAGCGCATGTCACGGCTGTGTTTCGGTACTTGCCTTACAAAATGGGTGACGGTGGAGCTTGGGAACTTGGAAGAGGTGCATTACATGTGAAGTTATTTAACAACACAGACGTCATTTTCACCTATTTTTGCACCAATTCTGAGACCCCAAACTCGACTTTTGGTTGGAATTTTCTGCCTTCATGTGCAATCTCACGGACTGGAATGATTCCTCGTTGTGTGAGACACGCACGCATGGAATTGCAGCTAACGTGGCGGGGAAATATGCTAATCACGATGAGCTAAAGATTCAAAGATGTCACGAAGAGCAAACTTGCTAACTATAGCAACGAATTAAAAAAGGGGAAGCATCCGTTTTACAAATTAGTTAAGTCATTACTTGTATTTGGACCGATACGATTTGTATGTATACGATTAATACACGATTGAGTGATTAAGAGAGTTGTTTGTGTGTCTGTGAATGAGAGCCTTGAAATAAATGAAGGTGCATATGTAACGCTCGCAAACCAACAAAAGATCACCGATTTCGTACATGCAACTCAATGTCCCCACCTCCATGTGAAAGGACTCTTCTCTCGCCACACAAACCATCACCGATTTCGTATATGCAACCTAATGTCTCCTCTCTCCCAGCAAAATCTTTCCTTCAGCCCCACCATTCTGTTCGAGCATTGCCTCATGGGCTGGTTTATTTAATGGATCTGATTCATTGCATGCAACTCAATGTCCCTTTTGGTCCAATCGTATATGTGAACAACTGCTTCTTTATCTTATACCAGCTTAATGTACTGTTTGCAATAACAGGAAGAATTGTGTGAGATACTTGTTAGTTGAGTGTAACATAAGTGCAGAGCAGCGTACACGGTGTAGCATGTGCTATAATTGGTTATTTGGCTTTTAGATAAGTGTGTCATTCAAGTACCATATTGATTGAAAGTTGTCTCCGTTCTCTTGATGAGTTTATCAAAGGACGAAATCACGAAACTAATGAAGCATTGAAGATGAATTAAGGTTTACCTAAGGATATAGGAGTTTTGGGATGCTATACGGGAATGTTCTTACACTGAAACTCTAAACCCGTGACATTAAGCTCATAACTAAGTCTTACAACTCTGCATATTAATCTAAAATTAGTCACTATTTAGCTGCCATACTTCATTTGGACTGAACATGTCAGATAACATCATGTATGATGTCCGGATATTTAGCTCAGCTGTTATGGAAATCCTGAACGAAAAGAGCGATGTTTATAGCTTTGGCATACTTGTTATGAAAAATACGATAAGGGGTAAAACTATAAAAAAATATGGCGATATTGGGCGGAATTATAGAAAAACACATAATAAAATATAAATAAATAAATGACTAGATACGACAAGAGGTGACCGACTCTCTCACCCTCCTCTAATTCCGTTCCTCTTGATATACTTCACGTCCAAGACTCTGGCTGCGAAAGCTGTGTGGAAATTTGCCAAAGAGCATAATATTGATGCAACTCTTGTTGTTGGACCATTCTTCATGCAATCGATGCCACCAAACCTTATTACAGGACAAGCTCTTATAACAGGTACTTAGTTTTATGATTGATCCTGAACTTGCTTCACATGTTACGTAAGTATTTTCACGAACCACTGAGCATAAATGATTCACTAAATACAGGAAATGAAGCTCATAAAACAAGGGAATTATGATGCAGAAGCCAACATCTAAGATCTTGTCATTGCTCAGACAAAAGTACCCTGACTACAACGTAAGTACGAGAATAAGCTAATTGGATCAAATCCTAGGCTGATTAGATGTACAAAAATACCTAAGTTTAAACATCCGGCGATGTAATTTGGTAGAGGTGACACGACAGTCGACAGCGTATGAGTGAGGGGCATATCTGAAAATAAAAGCCCACTTGAGTGATTGCATCATCGTCACTACTTCACTTGCGAAAACGACAACAATGGTCGCCGTTACGTGTCACACTACGCCTCCTTCCAATAAGCTCTCTCTGTCGTCTTCCTCCTCCGCTCTTCTGGGCAGCTCTTCTCGCTTCTCCGCTGTATCGCCGCCTTCTCGAATCTTCCATGGGAGAATCTCGTGCCAGGCTGTTAAGCCCTTAATGAATTAAATATGAAGGAGCTAATCTAATCACCAGTGGACGTAAACTCAGACTAGAATGGATAGAAACTGACAATAGAATAAGAAGGTAGAAGAAGAAGAAAGACAACTTTTCGATGAAAACATAGGACGTTGCAGAGCCACCTATTAGTAGTGGTAAGCACCCCCAACGTACAAACACACATATGAGTCTGAAAATAACATAATAGAAAATGACATAATGAAGTATAGTGCTGATAAAAACTAAATGGGCTAGACCCAATCGATACTACTTCTTGGCCCCGTAACCGAATAAGTGGCCTCAATCCAGCAGCCTAACATTCAAAGATTCACCCTTCCTTACAGCCATTGTTGCTGGAATTTAAGGATGTATTCGAAGATCCTAAAGGCTTACCTCCTTCCAGACAATTAGACCACATTATCCCACTCAAACCAAACACACAACCCATCAACCTACGACCATATCGATACCCTTTCCACCAAAAGAGTGAAATAGAGAAAATGGTTAAAGAAATGATGGAATCCTCTATAATCTGTCATAGCCACAGCCCTTTTGCCTCGCCTGTCCTCTTAGTGAAGAAGAAAGATGGCTCATGGCGTTTCTGTGTTGACTATAGGGGGCTCAATGACATCACCATTAAGGATAAATTTCTCATTCCTTTAGTGGAAGACCTTATGGATGAATTGAACAGAGCAAAAATCTTTTCAAAAGTGGATTTAAGGTCGGGTTACCATCAAATTAGGATGGCAGAAACTGACATTCATAAAATAGCCTTTCGAACACATTTGGGACATTATGAGTTCAAGGTTATGCCTTTCGGGCTTACTAATGCTCCTGCCACTTTCCAAGCATTAATGAATCAGGTATTTTCTGATTATCTCAGGAAGTTCATACTAGTTTTCTTTGACGATATTTTAGTCTACAGCAAGGATTTGGAGGAACACCAGCAACACCTCAAGATAGTCCTACAGCTGCTCAGAAACCACCAACTATATGCCAAGACATCCAAATGTCATTTTGGAGTGACACGGGTGGACTACTTGGGGCACATCGTCACTGTCGAAGGACTTTCTACCGATCCAGAAAAGGTTCAGGCGATGAGGACTTGGCCAATTCCGAAAACACTAAAATCTCTAAGGGGATTTTTAGGGTTAACAGGTTATTACCGCAGGTTCATCAAAGGGTATGGCATCATCAGCAAACCACTCACAGAGCTGCTCAAGAAAGACAACTTCAAATGAAATCAAGAGGAGGAAGAATCATTTCAGAAGTTGAAGGAAACTATGTGTTCGGCACCAGTTTTAGCTCTTCCTGATTTTTCTAAGGTCTTTATCTTAGAGACTGAAGCTTGTGACAATGGAATTGGTGCAGTTCTAATGCAGGAAGGGAGACCCCTAGCGTATTTCAGTAAGGCGCTATGCAAACGGAACCAAGGATTATCAACTTATGAAAAAGAGCTCATAGCTGTCCTGACCGCAGTTGAGAAATGGCGCCATTATCTGGAACCATTCCCATTTATTATACAGACAGATCACTCCAGTTTGAGGCACTTGTTACAACAGAAGCTCAACACACAATTGCAGAAAAAAGCCTTGACTAAGTTACTTGGGTTGCAATATGAAATACACTACAAGCAAGGAAAGGCCAATACAGCTGCAGATGCTTTATCTAGACAGTTTGAAGATGAAGGGAGCACTCTGCATACGATCACTATAATACAACCAGCTTGGCTGGAAGAAGTGAAAACCAGTTATGCAGATGATCTTTTGGCCTCAGAGAAAATCAGGCAGATTCAGCATGACCCCTTATCATTGGCTCATTATTCATTTCAAGATGGGCTTTTACGGTTTAAGGGTCGTATCTATGTGGGAGATCAAGGGCCTATGAGAAAACAGATATTAGAAGAAATTCACGCTTCAGCCATGGGTGGCCACTCTGGATTCAGAGTTACCTACCACAAGGCGAGACAGAATTTTTATTGGCCTAAATTGAAATCAGACGTGCTCATCATGATAGAAGAGTGTGACATTTGCCAAAAGTGTAAGCACGAGCATGTGATGTACCCAGGATTACTCCAACCTCTACCAATTCCAGAGAGATTCTGGCTACATATCAGTATGGATTTTATTGAGGGTCTACCGAAGTCAGAAGGAAAAAGCGCTATATTAGTGGTGGTGGACAGGTTCATCAAGTATAGCCACTTCATTGCATTGGCTCATCCATTCACTGCAGGGACAGTAGC
>CANYCX011036133.1:0-18074 GCA_948193385.1 Breynia disticha f. nivosa | reverse complement strand
ATTCTTGTTAATTTGGATCAACATGCAAGCACCTAAAGTCAATGTTCTAGACTTCTAGTTCTAAATTTCCTTGGTAAAAGTATGTTTGTCTGAGTTTGTGACAAATATGTTCAAGCTAAAATTTTTGGTGTCAAAAGTTTCGGTGTTAGTTTTGCCAAAATTTATAATCAGTTTTTTCTTTAACAAGATAAAATATTAAACTAATGATTAGAATTCTTATGCATTGAAATGTCGTCCTCCCTTATATAATTTTTGGTTCTATCATTGACTCCAGGCATACACAAATTGTACATGACAACTCAAGATAGTGCACTTCATGTGGACTAGTCAAAATTTCACTTTCTCCTCTAGTACACGAATTTGGTGAGGTTGTGTATTACACATGGTTTAGTACATAACTTTTACCCGAAACCATCAAACTCGTAGATTAACTGGCGTAAAATTATTCTAACTTAACCAACGATCTCAAGTTCGAGTTCTGGGTGTACAGCTTCATTAAAATTTGGTTGAGAGAGTTTTGTCGCCCTTGTAGTCATGTCCGACTCGAACAGAAATTAGTCTAGAGTGCACAAAATACCTTGTGGTTCAACTAAAAAACATAACTTTTAGTAGCTAATGTGTGGCACAAATCATTCTACACCAGCTAGAAAGGTCATGTAAGGGTCATGAAAGCCCACACACTCATAACACATGCTTTCTCGAGCATTGAAATACCCGTGCAATGCATAAAGACACTCCCTAAACACTTTTAGCATTAGTAACCCTCCAGAGATCAAATTTAACTTCATTTCCCTAGCATCTAAATCTCAAATTAATCATTTTGTGCACTTAACATAATTTGTGTAAAAAAGACTCTAAATTTCAATATGAACATTCAATATTCATTGATTATATTCTTTAAATGAACCTAGACATCATCAGAAATTTTATGATATTTTTTTGGTGAAATGAGTCTCAACACTATAAAGCTTGACTTGACTTGTCTCGATTTCACCTTTATGCATTAGAGCTAGTTTAGTTTATAATTTAAGTTAATGGAGCTCCAAATTTTTCAAAAAAAATAGCCCTAATTAATTAGATATAGTAAAATTATAATAATTCAAAATAATTGATAAGAGAAACCAAGCATGATAACCTAAAGAGTTTAAGGAGAAAAAGTTTGAAATTTAACTTAGATCATGTAAATATTTATTTTTTTATTCTAAAGCTTAATTCTGATGAGTCATGTGTTTTAATATCTTTAAAATAATAATGGTATATAAAAAGAATAATTATTTTTATTAATTATTTTATATTTTTCACTTTTTAATAAAATACACAAAAAAAATCACAGCGAATCAATATTTTAATAAAAATCCTAAATAAAACGGAATATGGAGAAAAATAGAATAAAATATATATAGAAATTATTATATATCATATTTTTTATTAGATTGAACTAGTAACCCTAGTATAATATTTTCTAAAACTTGAAGGATGAAACTTATAATACAACTCTAATTCATGGTAAATTTTCATATACGGCTTTTAAGAAGGGGACTCAATGAGACTCTTTCTTCGTTTAACTGAAAATGTACAAATTACGTAAAATTAAAACTGCTTTTACTGAATAAATTAATGACTCAGATTTATTTTCATTGAATCGAATGACCGAGATTCACTGCCTCAATGAGTACTTATTCGAGGGGATAAAACTCCCCCTAATTCATTGCCTGGACAAAAAAAATTAGCAAAAACAGGAAGAGGGTATCTTTAATTCTACACAAACAAGGTCATTCCATTACATATTTGAAAACTTTAACCTGCACGCACATCTGGGTTGAACTTGAAACTATGGGCAAGGATGGAGAAGAAGAAGAAGAGTTAAAAAGCCAAGGTGAAACAACAAATCTAAGGTTATTTGTAGGCGGGTTAGGAGAGAAAGTTACGAGCGATGAACTCCACAAAGTGTTTGGATCGTTGGGGAATATGGAGTCCCTTGATATCGTTAGAACCAAAAGCCGCAGCTTTGCCTATATTGACTTCAAACCTGCTTCTCATAATTCTCTCGCTAAGCTCTTAAGCACTGTAATTCTTCGTTCTCTTTTTCTTTTTTTTTTCTTTTTGTATGCATAGACGTTAAGCAATTAGTTTTGTTGATTTTTGGTTTTATTTGAATTTTTCTTTGGAATAACTCGAAAAAGATTGAGACTTGTTTTTTTTATTTTTTTTTTCCTACATTGGGTAGCTCTAGAGTCGAATCCTTTCATCATTGTGCGTAATAAATTGCTGCAATTTGCTCTTTGAGTTGAAGACAAGTATGCTTATTTTGTGTGTAATATGTGTTGTGTGTGCAGTATAATGGGTGTTTGTGGAAGGGTGGTAGACTGAGGATTGAGAAAGCAAAAGAACATTATCTCACTCGTTTGAGGCGCGAATGGGAAGAAGATGCCGAACTTGCTAATGCTGAGTTAACTTCTACTAATATTGAGGTGGATGCAGAAAAGAAAATGAACCCTGCTGAAAAGGCACTGCAGAAGCGTAGTACTGAAAATAAGCAACTGCGTATTTTCTTTCCCAAGTTAGGGAAGGTAATCTTTGATGATTTATGATGTGTCGTCCTTTTCTTTTCCATTGTTGATTTTATTCTTTGGAGGTTTTGTTTACCTGCAATTCTTTCATTAGTTTTACGTTAATATATTTTTGCTGCAATGTCGTTTATATGTCTTCAGCTAACTTCTGAACAATGAATGAAATTGGTGAGAACACTAAGTGGCCTTTGTGTTTTCTCGTTCCAGTTTTAGTGAAACAATATTTTGTGTAGGTGAAAGCAATACCTTTTAATGGAACCGGAAAGCATAAGTACAGTTTTCGCCGTGTTGAAGTCCCTCCTCTTCCCACTCATTTCTGTGATTGTGAAGAGCATTGTGTCCCCCACAAAGTTGAAGAAAAACGAACTTGTAGGAAGGAAGAACAAGACGGTGGGATGAATGAAGAAGAACTTCATAGAATGAATTCTGTGATGAATAATCTTTTTCAGAAAGAGGGGATTTCTAAGATTCAAATGGATGAGGTTAAACCAGCCTTTAAAGAAGATAAGTCTTTTAGCCCCACTGATGGTTTGAAATTTGATGAGAATGGAGGGGAATCGACAGCAGCAGAAGAAGAAGAAGAAGAAGATAACATTGTGATTAACATTGTGAGAAGAGCAGAAACCGCCAAAGATTCACAGGTTTTGCATAATTTTCATATGGATAATTTTCATGTTTTTTCAATTACTTTACTCGTTGGCTTGCTTCTCTTTAATGTTTAAGTGTTTAGCTTACTTCTTTTCTTTAATGCCTAGAAATCAAGACTCGTTGAAAGTAAGGTTTCTCAATCTGGACCCAGCAAAGTACTCAAAAAGCAGAAACAAAATTCATCTAAAAGAATGAAGTTATCAGATCTACATGAAGAAAATCAAGGAAATGAATATGAGCCTGCCACTAGTGGAGGCAAGGAAATTCCACAAGGTCTTTCAAATAAGCATGGGAAACTTGTAGCATGCCAGTCTTTAGAACAAAATCTTGGTGGTAAGGAATCAGGCTCAAATGCTTCATGGTCTCAAAAATCCTCATGGAGAGAACTGCTTGGTGATGGCGGCAATTCTGCATTCAATATTTCAAAAGTCATTCCGGACATCTCATCTAGCAAGAAAGAGTCGCCATCTGATTACGCATTTCACTCTGGGAGCATTAATAACTTGTTGGGACATGAAGACCATAAATTGCAAGAAGATATGACAGGCGGACTGGAGGAAACATGCATATCTGATGATGTTCCTCAATCCACTTTCAGCAATAAGGATAATGTCGCGGGACGTGGAGATTGTGAGCTCGGCAGAGAGAAAACAGGTTCCACAAAAGAAAATCCCACAAGTCATCATGTTTGTGAATCCTCTGGCAGCGAAAAGGATGTGTTGAAGCATGAAGACAATGAAGGCAAACAGGAAAATATGGAAGCAAGAGAAGAGCCTGTTGAAGCAATGGCCTCAAATTCAGAACCACCGTTAAACAATCCAGGCAGAGGCTCCGCATGGCTCCATACATCATCATGGACCCAACTACTTGGCGGAAGTAATACAAATTCATTCAGCATCACACAGGTCTTGCCAGGTGTTTCCTTTGGGAAGCCAGCAGAACCCGAAAGTAAGAAAGATGCCAACTTTACAGACATGAAATATGACGATGTAGCTGAAGACCGCACAGTAGAACTCACTGTAAATAATTCCCTAGGCTTGGGAGATAAAAAGAAAGATGACAATGATGACATGCAGATTACTCAAGATAGGGGTGAACAGGTTGTTGAGGGTTCAGCTTCAGTACTTGAGGAAAAGCACAGTGAAGAATCCAGGGAAGCATATGTGAGTGACATTACAGTTGGAGAAACTTGCTTGTTTATGAGGAATGCTGCTTCACTGAAAGAGTGGAAAAATGCAAAAGCTTCCCTTAGCAGGTCTAGGAAGAGAAAAAGTAATGAGATGTAAGCACAGGTATCATAGAACCAGCATCTGCACCGTGAGATAGATTTCCAAGATGGTTTTCTAGTTCAATGTTTTGAACTTGTTCTTCTAGTTAGTTTATGCCAAGCCTTTTTCTCTGTTAGGGCTGGCATGGTTTTTAGTTCTTTTGTTTGACTTTCTGAAACAGTTGCATAGAACCACAAAACAGAGAAGTGGTATTTACTAATGTAATGAGTTCTTTCCATGAGATTATGTATCAGAATTTTGTCGAAGATTTTATAAAACTCAATATTGCCAAGTGAAAACTAATTCCTCATCCTCTGGTTCGCTTATGGCATTTTGACGCTTCTGATGGAGTGGCCTCAGAGGTTGTGTTGCTACTTGACGGATCCGGTAAGCTGGAGTCGCTCCTTGCGACTGACGGGAAGGAAGCGATTTGCCTATTATCTGAAGTGGAAATAACATCTGATGGCAAATTGATGAGAGGGTATGCTTTCTGTTGTTCCTCCATTAACTTCTTTAAGAACTCTCCATTCTGTTTTATACGCAGCTGAAGTTCTCTCTGCACCTGCAGAATGTGATAAACATGCACAGATAATTATCTGAGTAAGCTTCTGTTGCAAGTATTTCACAATTATTCATTTCTTTGTGTTCTTTCATTGATATAATTCTTTATGTTTATTCAAAATAGTTTCTCAAGAGAAAAACACTGGAAATTCAGCAAGATAGGTAGAAAAATCAAGAAATGCACATATGAAGGATCTAAGCACCAGAAGTTGTTCGTGCAGCAGCTTCTGAACTTCGATTTGAATGCGTAGAGCCTCTGTTACTTGTGTATTACTGTAAAAAGAAAGACTCATCAGATGTTTCTGCATGATAAACTGAAGCTAATGAAAATGTGAACTGACTGTAAACCTGCTGATCGGAGACAACAAATCGTTGTCATTTCTTGAAACTGTTTTCTTTTCAACAGTGACTGGCACCCTTTTAACTAACCATAGAGAAGTATAAGAAGATGTGAGACGGTATAAATGAATCCATGGCAAGCAACAACAAAATAAATAAGCGAAAATTTGCGATAATCCACCAGAAAAATTATCAGGAATGTTACCTGGTTTCAGCTCAGGAACATCCTTTGCAAGCCTGTATTTCTGCAAAAATAAAATTACTGGAAACTGAGCAAATCTGTGACCAAGCTTGTTTCTATAAAAAATAACAGGTTATCTGTACAAATCACCTGCAAGTGGCTCTTGATATGATAGATAGTTAAGCCAGGAACATTCATGATCCCAAGTATACTCTTCGGTGTTGCAGCTACGATAAAGGGTAACATTTTTAGCCATATACAAGAAAATCATGGTTGGATTTAAAAAAATTGTGTACTCACTTTCAGGGCTACCTAGGGCTTTAACGGCTTCCACAAAAAGATCATGGAGCTCAGTTGTCCATCTTATTCTTTGTTTATGTGAAGTTTCTACATCAGCCAATCTCTGATCATTGTCACTCTGGTGTGTATAAAGGCTTCTACTGAAATCTGACTCTGCGACCACGAAGGGTGAGATTGGTGGCACTGGCAGTGTTTCCTACACATAAGATTACAAGTCAAAATTGTTTTGCTAAAGTTAGGATTTTCTGAAATTGCTTCACGCTCATGAACCATCAACGTAGAAGTATTTATGAAAAACTAACATATGTTGAGAAAGAAGAAATGGAAAAGAAGTTTTGCTTACACCAAATGGGGGGTTTTCAATGTTATAATCAGTAGAAAGATCAAGCTCCTTGGACAAATATTGTAGTCTCAACTTCTCACATAATGTTAAACTCTCTTTTGCATGATCAATACCCTGAGAGCCACGACCTGAAGTTTCTACCGGGATATCGAGTAAACACATCTCCAGGCACTGATCACTATTGAACCCGGAAAGGACGTCTTCTTCCGGAAGTGATGAAGAGTCAGGAATGTTGAAACCATGAAAAATTTGACCGTCGATCCCTGAATTTAGAAGAAAATTTCCAAGCTGCTGCTGATCGATTCCAGCATCCATTAAAGGCGACGACTGCAAACCAGGGTAGTGTGTATCGATTTTTCGGTTTGAACAACCAGAATAATCATAGATAGGATCACTTGTCAGAGGATTTGCACTGGTTTTCTGGGTTTTGAGGAGACATTCTTCTGCAAGAAAAATGGCTTGTTTTGACAACATATGTTGAGATGGTACCGTAAATGGTAAATTTTTGTACAAACTAACATTACCAGCGGACTCATACGAAATGTTTTGCGACGGTCCTTTCAGATTATCCCTTCGGATATGGAACTTCATTCTTATCAGCAGAACAGAAGAAAGTGAGTGCAGAGAAGTTTTCAACACGTTTCACCAGTTGAATATGACTGGCTTCTTGTTCCACACGTTATCCCATTGTCCGAAACCTTTTGTAAGCTTCTAAATTATGTTTCTTCTCTAGTGTTAGATATAATCATAGTAATGACAGCAACATTTTCATTGGAATCTGTTTGTATGTTCTTATGCACAGTCAACGCTATCCATATTTGATTATATTATTACAATCTAGCGAATAGAAGTTGACGAGAAGTTTAAAGTAGTAAGTTGGCATCGATGAAATACTCATTTCCTTCTTGTTGGATTTGTATCGCTTAAGATCCAAACATGGTAGGAGACAAGAGAGATCCAGATAAGGAGCTAAGAGGAGTGCGACGTTTACTATGTGGATAGAATACCGAGGCTGCCATGAACTGTATAAGATTGTGTGAGGAATCTTTCGGGTTAGATTGTGACATACAAGTTGTGTTAGATTCTTTCTGATTCATTGATGTGAAGTAGTTTGTATAGAAGAATATGTCGAAAACTAAATTTCTGTCTTTATAGCAGGCAGGCTGCTAGCTGGTTAAGTATTGACACAAGGAGTTAGTAGCATGAACCATCACCCTATTTCTAACAAAATATTTTCTCTCTTATTTTTTCTCTGTTTTACGTTATCCTTTTTTTTAGTCCAACAGATTTCATCTTCTTCTCTATTTTTTTTATTTTTTTAATTTTATTCATCTTTCAACTTAATTAAGTTCAAAAGGTTCAAATAAGTTCACGAATTGAAATAATTTAATGTTATTTTCAATTATATTCATTCCAATTTGTTTTAAACATTTATTAAAAATCGCTCAATTTTGTCTATATTAGTTCAAAATTTGTTAATAAATAATCAATAATTTTTAGTTCTCATAAAATTTCATATATGTTCATGTTGACATGAATATGGTAAAATTATTTTCAAAAATTGTTCAAATTAGTTCAGTTTTGTTTAAATATGATCAATTATGTTTTGAACAACATTCGACTGTTTTGAACTAATTTTGTTTGAGTTATTTTCAACTGTATTAAAACATTTTGAATCATTTTAAAAAAAATTCATAAAGGTACAAAATCATTCAAAAGGTAGAAAATGTTCAACTAGTTCAAAATAGTTTAAATTATTTTAAAAATATTTAAAATGGTAAAAACTAGATAAATATGGTTCAAAATAGTTCAGAAAAATTCAAATCATTTTAAAAATATTCAAAATGGTAAAAATTAGATTAATATGGTTCAAAATAGTTCAAAATTGTTTTAAATAATTTCAAATTAGTTCATAAATGGTTCAAAAAAAAATTCAAATTGATTCAAATTGAATTAAACTTACTATATCATTGGATTGTCACGATCATTCATACTATCGCTCATCTTTATTTTCACCATAACCTTTACTTTCAATTTCAAAAACTAAAAAAATAAAAGAAAACCTAAAAGATGCAATAGTTTCAAAATAAAATGACTCTTGATTTGAGGTGAAATACAAAGAAAACTGAAAATAAAGAAAAATCCTAATAAAATACAAGATAAAAGACTAAAGAATGGAAGAGTGACTAAAGAATGGAAGAGCGTGGTGTTCTTGATCAAGAAAAAAAAGAAAGAAGAGAAGCAAAAGGTCTAAGAATAGATGATAAAGGTTGTCGTAGATGTAAGAGGATTAGAGAAAAAAGAATGTCAGCAAGAGAAGGGAGAAAAAATTGTTGTTGATATGAGAGGTTGTTAACTTCCAAAAATAGCCTCTTAACCTATTTAATAAAGTCAAATGAGCATAAACATTAAAAACAAAATAAAATTAGGCATTTTCACAAAAAATGTCAACATGAGCATTTACATAAAAAAAATTAATTAAAAGTATTTTTTTAAAATGAGTAATTTAGAAAAAGAATGCCACATAATTAATACAATGCATATCGATTCAATCAGATCTCATCCACTCACCTTGTCAATACACTATTACATTCTTCTCTCTCTCTCTCTCTCTCGCTCTCTCTCACACGATCTCCCTTCAACGCATGGTCAGGGCGAGTGTTCCTCTTTTGTCTTCAACCTTCTCTTTCCTCTCCAAAAATGATGGTGTCCTATCTCCTCCTATGTTGACCACCTGAGGTAATTTTCTACTTGTTAGTTCTCATCTTAATTAGGAGTTTGAACTTTTTAGGTGTAAATTCATTGTTTATCTTCTCTCAATTTAGTCAGTGATATAGATGTTAGATTGGAATTGGAACATGTATCAAACATGATTGTGGTTATTTAGGCACGTAGAAGTAAGTGAATTACCGGTTTTGTTAATTGTGTTAATATTAATATATTAAAGTGTAATGTGCCTAATTAGAAAGTGATCTAACGAATATGATGGACACAATCATTTTATTTATGTGTGGTTTTAAAATAATATGTGTAAAAATCGAAAAGGTATAATCCAGATTTATGATGGGCATAACTGGTGTAAAGTCTTGAAAATAGCTAAATTAAATCATATGAAAAATTGAATTAGGTCAGAAATAAATTGGAAGGAAAGGGACTGAATTACAAAATGTAGAGATGAACATGCTCAAAAATGATTGGCACGAAGGAGTGGCACTAATCGTGTCTAGAAAGGATTGGCACGAGGAAATAGCACAAATCGTGCTTGGATGTGTTGGACTGTGCCATGAAGGTGTGACACGATCTGATGGAACGACTTGTGCCAATGGTCGTGCCATTTGGAATTAAAATGTTTTGTTCGTATCTAAACCTTCATTCACTTACGGTAGTGGAACCAACACAGAGTACCCTAGAGGGCAATTGGAGACCGAATCTTAGCTAAAAATGGTGGATTTTTACGAAAGATGACCATATGTAAGGTAACCTCTTGTTTCCTGTGTTTGAATTAATATATTATGAGTAAAGGAAGGGTTATGATTTTGAGGTTTTGAGATGGAATAAGATGGATTCTATGTGAAATTATTGAATTTAGTTGGATTGGAGTTGTTAGGAACCTTGTAACTGATTTAATCGGATAAATTACGAGATTTAACGATTTAGGGTTATGAGAGAGAGGAAATTGGGGCTATTGCCCTATAAGAGAATTATTTGAGAAATTAATGTGTTTAATGAAATTGTATGGAACCTATGTAATAGGAGAATAATTACAGAGCTTGGATAAGAGTTTGGCTTCACACCGATTTTAAGGGAGTTCGACATAAGTGTTTTACACTTACCATTGTAGGTTTGTATTTGTATGGTTAAGAATACATGGAAATTAATATAATTGTTTTGAATGGTAGCTTGAAAAGTGTCTTTAAAAGGAGTGAATGACAATGAAGTGCTTGTTAGCAATAATGCATTTGTAAAAGTATGATGTAGATGTAAGATGTGAGTATAAGATATGTTTATGTTTATCGAAAAGCATGGAATTGTGAAACCTTGATTGAGCTATGTATTAATATGATGGCATAACTATGCCTTTGCTTTTGTGGCTTAAGCTTTAATGATGTTTTATATTATGTGTTTATGAACTATGATGATGAAAGGTTTGAAAATAAGATATGTGAGAATGCATACTATGATTGTTTATGAATATAATACATGAGTATGCATTGGTATGTATTGATGATGGAATTATGTTATGTTTGTATAATAGTTAAGAAAAGCATATTATTGCTTTGCTAATGAGAATGTGTTACCATTCCATTTGTTATAATGATGCATAGCATGAGATTGTTATTTGAGGTAATGATGAATGCATCTGAATACATTCATGTGTTGCATAAACATTGTGTAACATGAGCTGTGTTCGATTTGGACAAGCTATATGTTGTCCTTGCAAGCTGTGTGCGACCCTTATGAGCTATGTGCTCTTCTTATAAGTTTTGTTCTATCCTATGCTATGTGCTAATGAGGATTCCTTTGTTGTATGCTAAAGAGAATGTTGGATTAAAACCCGGGGCATATTGTTTTTTAGTGCATTGGCATCGCATTAGCATCTCATAAATGCATTTATATATATGCATTCATATATTTTAATTTAGTTAATGGAAAATGAGATGTTAAAATGTTATCATATTGTTGTATGTGTTATTGATATTAATATTCTAAGTGAGTGAAAATATCTTGCCTAATGGAATAGTTTATGTTTATATATCTCTTATATAAGTCTTGAAAGATGAATATGACTTATAAATGCTTAAATGCTTAAATGGTGTTGTTAATGGTTGATATGGCTATGTTTAGAATTGAAATGGTAATGAATGCCATAGACTTGTATATGTACTTAAGTGTTCAATTTGATATATGAGTGAGTATATAGATTATGGCTATAAGCCATGTGTGGAAATTGGTTGATGATTGTGTGTTTTGGAATTAAATCTGCTATGGTTTTTGGTTAGCCAAAATGTAATGGTGGCTTTGCTATGTAATTGAATTGGTAAAGTGCTTGTTTAATGGTTGAGGTTTATATAAATGGTTAATTGAAGTGGAAGGCTAAGTTAAATGAAACTTAAGAAAATTAAATGGAGGAACTTATGAATGTTTGATGGTGTTTAAGATTTCAATTGGCTTGGTGAGTATCTGAAATGTATGTATAATAATTGTGTAAGTTTTATACAAATTGCATAAAGTTTCGGACACTCCAGAGGGTCAGCACTCCTGTTGTGCTGATCAGCACGGGCGGCGTGCTGAGACCACGCTATAAAATTTTTTGCACGACTTGTGCCCAGAAATTGGTTCATGCTTGGATGAGCACGAGGTAGCACGACCCATATTCCATGCAAAGTTTTTTTATGTGAATCTATTGAGTTTAATGAGTGGACTTTTGATAGAGATTGAATATGGATTTTTACCCTGTAACATAATGTACTTAAAACACTAATAATGAATGAAGTACTTATGCATTAGCTACCTTGGTAAGTGTGTTAAAAGCATTTACTGAGTAATTAAATTACTCACACGTTTGTTTGATTTTGCTGTGTGTAGGGTTAGAAGGACTTCCACAAGGAGGATTCGAACACATATTTAGCAAACATGGATTGTATTGTAATAGAGTTTTAAAAGAAGTCAAATGATTTGAAGTTAGTATTAAAATTTCATTGTATATGATTTTATATTTAATAATTTGTTGACATTTTCAAATATAAATATATAATTATCCATTTTTAAAAAATAATAGGAAAATAACAGAAATAAATTTTGAGTGTCACAACTGGAATTATACAAATACACTATTATACAGGGTTGTAGTGTCTAATTGAACACGCCAAAAAAGTGAAAAGACGTGACTGTTGATTTGGACAGACTTTTCTTCTGGAACATGTCTCTTCACTTCTATAAGAGGTAACCCATCCATGTTTTATGGTAAAAGAATTTTAGTGTGGATCAATTAGAATATCTTATTCGGATTCACGATTCGACAATACTTATGGAAGCAGATACGCTTTCGATTTACAGTATTATTTTGTTCTTCAATTTCTGCGTAAAGTTCTATCTAACTGGTGAATTATGTTATATAGAATTTGATTCTTATACTAGAGACAAAAACAACATTATTTTATCATATATTATGTGCTACTAGAACGTTAATAGATTGCGTGTTTTGTTTATTGTTTATTCTATTTCTCTATCATTTTCTTTCTCAAAAATACTTTTAAATTCAAGCTTAACTTCTATGTGTGCCTACAAAAACTAAGTACATATATATTTTGTAAAAAAGAAAAAAAAATTCTTCATATTGATGTCCATACGATGCACTTCATATCAGCCTAAGTTATGGTTATAAAAAAAGAAGAGAATTTTATCTAAGAATGTATGTTCATATGATGAGTTCTATATTATGTTGAAATTTCAACTATTTAAATTAGGTTTATCTTAAAGATTGTTGGAGCCTTAGGAGAAAATGATTTTAGAGATTCTAAATGAAGTGTTATTATTTTCAAATTGATTGTTTAATTTTTCTGTTTAAAATTTTGTTAAAGTTGTAGGACCTTTCTTATATTTAATGTTGGAATATATATGATGAAATAAACAAGTTATATAAAAAGGACTAGTAAAAACCATCAATATCCAACGTTGAATTTTTTTGGAGTGTTGAATGACATTTTCTTAAGGATTGTTAGCTGCATTTGTTAATGCTTGAAAGTGAAGTAAAAAACAGGAAAGAAATAATTACTTTACTATTACTTTTTTAGCCATCATGTACAAATTTAAAATTTTATTTTTAATATACTGTTTTTGTAAATTTAACCTCCATGTTTTATAAAAAAACTATTACTATTCTTAAAGATTTTAATTAACTTTCATATGTGTTATAATAAAATTTGCGTATAGGATATGTGACTTAGACTAAAAGCCTATGAAGCTCATTAATCTCGTCAAGCCCAGTCAACTGACTCAAGTCCAAAGAAGATGATCCATTTATCAGTAGACTTCATCAAGGATTCTTCCAAATTCTAAAGTGTAGTAAAAGGTGGAAAGAATTGAATTTAAACATTTAAAATCAAATGTTTAAATTTTGAAGACAAATGTTGATATCACTTTACGTTCATTTCCTCTGCCTATAAATTGGACACTCACTCCAAAACTAAGTATATTTTACTACTTGCAAACATTACTGAAACTCTGTAGAAAATTAACTTGAGCGTCAAAGTGAAATGAGGGAGAGAGTCCAGTTCTATGATCGTGTTCTTTTTTACAGAATTATACGTGTAGTTTGTGAGACATGAAGAAATTGTTACTGAACTGAGGCAACAACAATAAAAAAACCCTAAAAAACTAGAGGTAGAATCCATTTGAGATTATGAACATTTCTTTTAGATCGAGATTACATATAATTTTAGTTTAAATGAATATGAACTTAAAAAATTTAGCTTCAAAAGAGTTCAGAACTAAAAATGAAAAGAAGTTTACAATGCACATGATCCAAACTAGCCCCTTTATTATGAATATTCAATAAGCCCATTATGCTCTAAATTCGTTCAACACATAATGTTGTCAAACTAACTCATCGTTTGATTGGAGAACCATCCATCCAACTCTATTGGAGAGATCAATTTAAATTCGGAAAATTGTAAGAATGTCACTTATGACATTCTTATAATTAAAAATGCCCATGTATGTTGCTACATTTGTAAGAATGCTACAATGTTAATACACAATTATAGAAATGACCAATTTTGATTCACAATCACAAGAATAGAATTCAACTGATTTTTTAAATAACTGTCATAATTTGAAAAATTCAAATGTTTAAAATCAAGATAATGCTATTCACATATATTCATTATTTCACTGCTTAAAAAATTCAAAAATTTTAACAACCCAATACAGAAACATAAACATTGCAGAAATTAACAGAAACAAAACGTTTCAACACAAGTAAAAATCTACTGAAGAAATTCTTCCACATAAAAGATTGTATCAGGTATATAATCATTTGCATACAAAAACATTCATTTTTGTTCAAAATTCTTTTTTTTTTGTATTATATAATCATTTTTTGAACAATATATTTTTATCTTATTACTTTATGCACAAAAATGATGTCTGTGATAAAAAAATGTACGAATAAACATTTTGGCCACAAAGAACAAAGTTTATTTTTGTTTTTTGTTCAATATAAGTTCATGTAAATTTAAACAGTAAGGGGAACGGGATATGTATATGTTCATAAATGTTGATTTTTTTGTTGTTTTATGTTATTTTTTCAAATTATTTTTATGCCTACATTCCCAACAGTAACTAAACAAAAATTAACAAAAAAAGAACAAGTTTCATTAAACAAACAAACCCCTATATATCATAAACAATCTTCAAAACAAAAAACTTCAAAATATCAACAATATTATTAAACGACAATAATGAACAATAAAAAACTAATTTTCATACATATTTAATGTAAACAAACACAAATAAAAAAAGAACAGATTTTGTTTGGGATATGAGAGAAAGGAAGTTATATCGGTGATTAAGAGATTTGCTAAAAAGGGAAATCTATCAACATTGAAATCTGTCAAATCAGGATTTAAAAAAGGCAGGTCTTTTAATGCATGGCAGTTGAAATGGTTTTGCGTCTTTTTGACATTTGTACAATTAAAAAATGAAAACCGAACATTTCCACAATTAAAGAACTAAAAATCAACAATAACATAAATGAGCAAAGGTAAATGAGCATTCTTGCAGTTGAAATCTCGTAACTATGCAGAATGCATAATTATTTGATTTAAATTTGTCACAAGCTCATTGTTTAAGTTATAAACAAGCTACAACTAAACATTAATTTTAAGGACACTAACTCTTGGCCAGAAAATGGCCAAAAAAATGATAGAAGTGGAATTTACACAAAGTGGCAGTCTATTATACCCTTCTTAATATTCACTTTGTTAAAAATGTATTCTCTCACCTCCCTCTCTCCCTCTCTCTTAGCATTTACAATCCTAACACCACTCAATACAACTCAATACCCACTTCACACTGTCTATGTAATAATCACAACATAAATCCCCATTATTAGTACATAATTAATGAAAGTAAGTTAAAATGACCATAATACACACTAAGAAATGTTAAACTGTAAAATAGGAAAGTATTGCAGTAAGCAGAAAAGTAGTCAAAAAAACTGCAGAAAAAATACTAAGTTATAGTGTGTAGCACGAGAGGCATGCTGATGGCATGAGGCCTTGTTAACTAGAAAATGAAGAGCACAACCGTTTTAAGGAAGAGCACGACGAAGTTTTCTGAAAGATAACACGAGGGGAATTTTGAATGGCACGATGGGCGTGCTGATAGCACGAGTTGTGCTGAACAGTGGATGGGTTGTGCTAAGCTGTAAATCGTGCAAGGAAATGGGAAATTGAAGCGTGAGTTGGCACGTGGACATCAGCACGGGGCGTGCTGATGCTGGCACGACCATGCCTCTGAATTGAATGAAATTGAACTCAAACAGAAATATCATTTGGGCTAAAACAGAAAAGAAATCGAGAGAGCTGAGGGAGAGAGACCGAGTGAAATTGAGAGCGAAAGGAGGAAATTTAGGTGGAATCATTCGTAATTTTTATGAAAAGAATCATAGGATTAAGTCAGATATCGATTCCTAAGTCAATATAGCAAAAATGCAAAGGAATTCTTTCGTAATTCTTAATTATAGCATAATTTTATGAAGAGCCTAAAATTAGAAATGGTTAGCAGTAAGTTAGAGCACACATATGATTGAGTTATTGAATTGATTGTGATAAGGGTTCGTATAAATTGTTCTTTAGGACGACAGGTTAGATTGGGACAGAGTTCTGGCTCGTATCGGTCGGAGCACTTCAGTTAGGAGGTGAGTAATCTGCTCACTATTTGGCTAAAGTAAAATATGAACTAATTTTATTTATGGTTATTACGTAAAGTTGCGAAAGTTATGAGTTGCGAATAATGGTAAAATGATATGACGATAAGTGTGTACTAATATGATCGACAAGAAAATGGAATTGTATATATAATTGAAATGAAACAGGTACATAAAAATGCGAAATGAAATGCGAAGAGGTACGTGAACGTTAACTCTGTGTGTATATATATATATATATATTACAACTTCGACTGACAGGACGTACAACGCTGACATGATTATAGCTTCGGCTGATAGGTATGCAGCTACGACTGACAGTTTACAGCTTCGACTGACAGTTTATAGCTTCAACTGACAGGATTGCATGATTCGTTAATATTCACGAAATGGATATAATTTTACATGATGAAAAGAGAAATGAACAAAGAATGATAATATTACAATCACTTATATGAAATGATTAGTTTGCGATTGATTTGCGTTTTATTGGTAAAATGAACTAAAGATTACTCACTGAGCCCGCAACTCACGTAACTGCGATGTTTGATTTTAGGTACAAGTACAGAGTGATATAGGTGCTTGCATTAGAGTGTTACTACTTTAGAGATTAGGTTGGACAGCTGCTACCTGATCCATTCTCTTTTCTGTCGATGCCATTAGGAGTTTGATCAGTCACATTTTGCATGTTCATATGATGTGTTGATATGTTGTTATGTTATAGTACACTCTGATATGTTGACATACTTTGATGTTAGCTTTTGGATGATATAGTCTGACTGATAGGTGTTGTTTTTTTATAAGTATACATATTTGATATATGATATTAGATGTTAATGTTAAGTTATGAAATGATTATGTGATATAGATTGATTAATGTATATGTATCAAAGGATGAAAACAGGTTGATTACAGGTTCATATTGAGTTACAAACATTCAACATGGGTCGTGCCTAGCTAACATGAGGAGCGTGTTGAATGATATAGGAACTTGATTGATCAACACGACACCATGTCCATGGGTGTTGATCAGCACAAGTCGTGCTCTTATAATTCCCAGTCAGCACGATGGTCAACAAGGGCCGTGCTCCTACACTGTTAGCTTGTGCTGAGCTTTTGTTTTGCGAAAAATAAATCTGTTTGAATATGTTTTATCCTGTAATTAATTATAGATGTTGTCCCACAAGAATAAAGTAAAAATGAACGAAAAAATTTAAATTTATATAGGATTTATACAAGTATTAGCTATGAATATGAGTTAAAATAAAAGAAAAGTTGAGGGTGTTTTATTTTGGTATCAGGGGACATAATTTCTAGAATAGGTGAAAGTGTTATTGTATAACATGCATTTGCTGTGTATTACATGATATGTGTGCTAAAATATTCTCATTTCATTGTTTAGATATGCATCCAGATCTAGACCACTGATAGAGAGAGAGTGAGCAACAAATCTACATAAGACTGTATAGATGTCTTAATTTAGGTTAAGATATAGATATGATCCTTATGACTCGAACCATCCCTAGTACGGTCCAGATTGCCTATATCCACCACCACCTCCTCAGCATTATCCTATCTACAGGGATCCACCTTTGACTTCTATTCAGGTGAGATCTAGAAATTTTAAGGAATTGAAGAAAACAGGAGCTGTTGAGTTTAGAAGTACTATTGATCCATGATTTATGGAGGAATGGTTAGATCAGGTGATTCGAGTATTTGAGATGATGGAGGCCAGTGTAGTGGACAGGTTAGTGTTCGTTGTTTTTTTATTACAGGGGATGCCTACAGTTGGGGGCGCACTAGAGTTTCCACGGGTATTGACATGGGAGGATTTTATGAGGATATTTAAGAGGAAATACTTGTCAGATGTTTATAAAGATGCAAAGAGGATAGGGTTCTTAGCTCTAAAGCAGAGGAAGATGACTGTAGCTGA
>CANYCX011035856.1:0-13700 GCA_948193385.1 Breynia disticha f. nivosa | reverse complement strand
AATTATTTAATTAAACACCAATAATAAATATTTAATTAAATTTTATGTTAAAAAATTAATTTAAATTATTTTTAGTTGGATGGTAATAATAATAATAAAATATAAAGGTTGTAGGGAATATTCTGAAGATATGCTTTTTTGGGGTAAAATTTGAGTTTGTGGATTAGAGTAAAATTTACTGTAGCAGAACCAAATCTAGGATTTGGATTTAGGATTTGGGTGTGTGGATTGGAGATGGTCTAACTATGTTTCCACTTCCGTTCTCTTAATTGAATTGAAATTAATAAATTTACTTGAGGTTAAAACCTGGACCCGAGTTCCCCATTTCACTGAGATTGAATCTTCTTTTATTCTTTCTCTTTTATCTAATCTAAAAAAAGAGGAGGGGATTGGTAGTCACAAATATTTATGTGTATCTCTAATCTTCCTCATCCCTCATGATTCGATTGGTTCCATACTAGTTATGGTTCTGGTTCTCAAACAGACGGTTTGAGTTAGTTTGGATTAGTTTTGGTTCAACAGTCCATATTCAATTTTTCTACTTAAAATAAACTAAACAATCGGTTCAAAATTATGAACCGTCTGGGAATTCAGGGTTTATTGTTTTAAAAACAGGAACCGAACAATGAACTAGCCAATTTCATCGGTTCAATTTCAATTTTAATTTTGATTCTAGTTCGAATTTTCACCTCTACCACTGACCTGAACTAAATGCAAAGAACAAAACCGTGGATGGATCAAATATAGGAAGAAATAAGAATTTGGACTCCCTATCAAATAATTCAGATAATTAGGTAAACAATGACGTGTTGAGTTTGAAATTATAAAAATGTCAGTGTATTTTTTTCATTTTTGTTTTTGCCAAATTTAGTTCATCAATTTTATGAATATCCACTTTCATGTTTTAAAATGCAAAAATGTCACTTTTTTCTCTCGAAAAATAAACAACAATGAACGTTAAACACATAAACTGACATCTTAACAATTCTAAACTCAAAATCGGGCAGTCATATAATTGACGAACTTTGAACTGGCATAAAAAAAAATGAACAAACATACCCTGACGTTCTTACAATTGAAAATACAAAAATGAACATTCTCCTAATTTTCCGTAAATAATTTTCTTTATTTGTGAGGCTTCTGTAGGTTACAGGCCCATATCGGTAGCCATGACCACTCACACTGATGAAGAAAACCTGCCGAATGCTCTTCTTTCAATTCGATACAAGACATTGAAATTTTTAGGGGAACTGCATATTTGTATTTTTTAAAAATTTCTTCTATTACTATTTTCTTATAAAAATTTGTCCATTTAATATTTTTTATGAAATTATTTATATTAATTTACTTTTATATAATAGTTGATGATAAATTTATATTTAATTGTTAATTTTTAGAAGAGTGCATTTTTTCTAAAAAAAAATATTGATGCAATGGTACTTATAAAAATAACAATAAGAAGAAATATTAAGTAAAAAAATATTATAGATGAAAAAATTGTCTCAAATTTTAAATCTCAGGAACCATTTGCCTTGAATTTTCAAAAATAAAAAATAAAAAATTGCAAACTAGAGATGTAAAATGAGAAAGTTTGTTAAAAAATGAACATTTTAAAGCAAATAGAAAAAAGTGTTTGACTTGTACCTTATCAATTACCCTACAAAAGTAAAAAATTAATTTACCGAAAAAAGAAATAAATTCAACTTATAAAAAATATTTTTAAGTTTTTTTTTTCAATAGAACTTTACTTTAAGAACATAGTTTAAATTGAACTTGTTGATATAAATTTGGTGATAAATATTTGTTATTTTTATATGAACGGTAAGCCTGATAAAAATAATTTATTTATAATAAAATTGGTAGTTAACTAGGGTAGTTATTGAAGTTAGTGAATATATTTTTGAAATAAATATAGAAATTTGATTTTTTAAATATCATAAATTAGAAAATTAATTTAAAATTGTAAATTATGATTTAAAATTTACATTTGTGTAATAATCCCTTAATATTTTGCAAGAAAAAGGAAAAGAGAAAGTAATATGAGAAAATTATGCCCACAACCACATTGAGGTTTTCTAAGAAAATTATGCCCACAACCACATTGAAGTTTTCTATTGTAATATTGAGTCTATGATCTAGTGAGGCCTATATTAGGCCAATGTTTGCATTTGGAAGGAAGCTGTTCTAATTGAAAACTTAAATTTTGTGACACCATTCTTTTGTAAAAAAAAATTATATACATAGAGACTTTTGAGAATATATATTATGAAAATATTTAATAGTTTCTAATTATAAAAATACTTAACTTAAGATTACATATTGTAAATATAATTAGATTTGTAAGTTCACATTCGTTCATATTTGGAAGATTCAGGTATTGTAAAAATAGTTAAATTTATAAGTTCACATTTGTAAGTTATTTCAGATTTGTAAGTTCACATACGTTTGCATGCCAAGTTTGAAAATTTATACGTTCACATTTGTTAGCTTTTCAAATTTCTAAATCCACACATTAATATTTGTAAGTTCGAATACGTTTACAAATCTGAATTTATAAATATAAACGTATGGAAACTCACAAATTTTATTATTTTTCATAATAAATATAAAATTTTAAATTAACTATTTATAATTACTAATTTTTAGATAATTTTACAGTATATGATTTCAAAAGTAATTATACACACAATTAAATTGAGTCATGTTGCTTAGTCCTTAGCATCTTTCATATTAAGACAATGTGAAATTAATGATTATGTCCTTACATCAATTTTTGGAAAATATCATACTAGACAAACCATTGAGATGTTGACAAGTGGATGGCTACGATTTATGCTTGGTATAACTTTCTTATTTATTTTTGTCTTAACCACGAGGTATCATGGCCTTCCGACTGATCCTAACTAAGTTTTACCTCAACTGCATGCCCAGACTAATCCTAGCCAAGTTTTACCGCAGCTGCATACCCAAGATTCGAACTCGAGATCTCTGATTAAGCTAGAACAACCCCACACCAGTTGATCTACGCGCTTGGTGGTAGTGTATGTTTTCATACTTTTCCTACCCTTGAATTGGAAGTTTCTTATTTTTCGAGGGTTACTAAAGATAACGTTGGTGTCGTGACGAAGCTACAAGACATAAGCATACGAATGGCTCTTATAAGATCAACAATCACTTTCCTCATGTACGATTTACAAAAGTGAATAGTTCTACATTGCTTGTGGGGTTCTTCTAGGAATACCCTTTGAGCCTTTTCTCTCCTCGATTTATCTACTCGTTCTCTTTTCTATTCCGCAAGTAGTGCCAGCACGTACTCGCGCACACACGTACGATAATTTTTAAAAATAATTTACTTATAATATACTTCTTTCTGTTGCATCACGCGATTTAAACTGTTGGCTAGTTTGTTATTGCTGAAACTCTAACTTGCTTAGAAATCTAGTAGCACCAATGAGCTATTAGTATTGCAGGGACAGATTTAAAGGGACAACGTGCTCCCATCGACTCCGAAAAATTCTTTATATTTAAGAGATTCTATGACTTCGGATATGAGTGATGTTTTCATTAACTAACGTTTATTGGCTTGTTAGGCTCAGTGCCTTTACTATAATATATTTCTGAGTCCGTCTCTGAGTATTGACATCGGGTCGTTTGGACGACACAAAGTAGGAGAGGTATTTGCAGGTGTTACGCAGTTTCAGTAAAAAGGAAGAACTGTCGACGATTCCAATATTCAACAGCTAGTTTCCTCGAAATTATCCGAAAAAAGAGATGCAAAAAGGTGACGAATCCTTTAAAAAAAATGAAAAGAAGACTGTCGCAAACAAACGAAATCGACAATGATGGACAAGTATTTTAATCAAAAACTGGAAAAAGAATGCCATGATTTCTTCCGAGAAGCTTCATGTAATTTACAATTCTGAAAAGTGCAGAACAAATAGATGATTTTACTTCTCACTAGTTATAATTAATGACCTAATAAAATTAAAAAAACACAGAAAAAAACGATATTATAGAAAAATATACGGTAAAAAAGTCGAGGTTATAGGAGTTAGGGAGCGGCCGTCTCTTTCTCCCATCGTCCCCAAGTTTGACTCTAATGCATTATGCAAGTTCAATATGGCAGAAGTGCATACAGTGACAAATGGAAGCTAAGGACAGGAAATTTTCCTCACAAATATTCGGAAATCTGAAAACTTATAAATGTTTTGTTGTATCAGAACTATATACAAGAGAAAAATATGTGGCACGCACCTGTAAGTAAGAAATTGAGGCCAATTTTTTTTTTTGAAATCTTTTTTTTAGGTTGAAAGCATCTTCAGTTTCTTCATCTAATTTGCACATCTACAATAGTTTTGATTATGCAAATCTAAATAGGTCCATATGCTGCTGCTAGCCTCGTAATGTCTTTGGTGACGCATAAGCCTGGATTTTGCAACGATTCTTGGTGTTGCTGATTATGTAGCCACACACCACTTGTGGTTTCAGATAAGAAATGCGCTTCTGATTTAATCTCATTGTACAAAGACTGCGAATTTTGGTTGTGTAATGCCATTAACATTGGGTTCTGGAGATATTCAGGCCACTTCATGTCTTCCTGGTGAGTTGCGATAACTCCATTTTGAGGCTCTCTCTCTCCGGAATTACAATCTCCGAGCCCCCATGGATACATGGTGTTATCGAAGAAGGAAGTCGTGGTTTGTAACTCTGTGTTGCCACTGCTTCCTGTGCTGCTGTTGCTGTTATTTGTAGGAGTAGATGTTTCCAGTAGCCGCCAATTGCTGGTTGTAAATGAAGCCAATGTGGGTGTCTCTGAGGGGACTGTAATGGAAGGTTTGTAGCCCATAAATGAAGTTGAAGTTGGTGGAAGAAGGCTTGATAAAACACTTGAAGTATATTCTGAATTAATATCAAAAGGCTTTGTAGTTTGATTAAACCAAAAAGATGGGATTGAGCTTGTTGTGGTTCTTGAATTGGAACCAAAATCAAATTGCTGAAGTGAGAATTGCCCCACCAAGTCTGAAGAACTCATAAAGTCCTTGTGGCTGTTAATGGTACTGTGTTTGCTGTTTATAATCTTGCAGCTAGAAGAACCTTCTTTCTCTAACTGATAGCTTTGTGGGGAAATCGAAGAGTGCCTTTTTTCCTGCAAATTATTCGACCCTGTTGGCCTGGAATTGTTGGGTTTAAGAAGGTTGAGTTCAGTACTACCCGACACTGCAGAGACTTTATTCTTCTGGTTGTTGGCAGGTGGATTCTTGTCTTCTCCATTTTCAACCTCGGAAAGTGGTTTGTGAGTTACAGGGTCAATCCCTCTCTGCCTTAGTTTCTTCTTTAAGCAAGAATTCCATAGATTTTTTATTTCATTGTCGGTTCTTCCTGGCAACTGAGCAGCTATTTGAGACCACCTGAAAAACACCCACAATTATATGCATAAGCTTCTGATAATTTTGGTAGATTATACAAGTTCGTTATGAAAGAGATTCACCTATTTCCAAGAACTGCATGAAGTTCAATTATGAGATTCTCTTCCTGCTGTGAAAATGTGCCTCTCTTTAAATCAGGCCTCAAGTAGTTTATCCATCTTAGCCTGCAACTCTTTCCACATCTCTGCAACCCTGAAAAACAAAAGGAACCCAAAACAAAATTCCGAAGATGAGAATCAATCTCTCTCTTTTTTCCTTTGTGTGATGATTGAACATTGTTATTTATAGCTTCTAAAAGAAAGAGTGAAGAGTTTTTATTACCAGCTAACTTAGGAACAGAACTCCAGCAACCATGTCCATACTTAGTGATATGTCTGAGAAGTTTCTCATCTTCTTCAGGTGACCACAGCCCTTTTCTTAGCTTCTGCTTGTAACAACAAGAGTGCCTTCCCATTTTGAACTTAAATAAGAGTATTTCTCCAAGAGAATGTTTAAAAAGGTTACTAAAAAGAGCAAACTTCGTTGAATCCTAGGAGAAGTGTCAGCAATGAGTGCAGGTGACTCAGAAATGGATTTGGAAGGGAAGTTCAGGAGGAGAAAATGTGACTAAGTATAGAGAGATAGAGAGAGAGAGTGAGTTTTGAAAGTGAGGCTAAGAAAATGAAGTTGCAGATGAGAAAAAGCAGTTGAATTAATATAAGGGGTAGCCCTGAAGAGAGAAAAGTCACAGTCAGTCTCTCTCTCTCTCTCTCTTTCTCCCATGGGAGAGGGTTTTTTCTAGTGGGCTCTCTTCAGAAAATTATTTGATTCTTCTTTTTCGAAAGACTTGAAATTTTCTTTTGTAATTATAGGTGGCATGGTGTGGAAACGAAATTAATACTCAGAGTTCCATACGTCTCATCACAGTTCTCAGAACTAATGTCTTGCAAAAATGGTGGGGGCATAAAAACACCCCTACACAAGATCCAGCGAACGGTACTATAAAAAATACGGTAAAAACGGTTTTATAACAAGAGACACAGTAAGAAAACGATCGTCTTTCTGCCCTATCTCTGTGGCGGTACGTGCGAGTAAGAGAGTGTTCAAATGAGAGATTTATGAGACCAAATATTCCATTGCTTATGCAGATCAAACTTTATTTATGATGAAAGAAACAAACGAAGAGTTCTCTGATCTCTCACTTACTCAATTACAGAAATTGGGTAAATCTTGCAAATCATGATCACTTACAAAAGTTTCATAATTTGAAGCAAAAAACGAATTTCTACAGTCATTTTTCGAAAAATAAAATGACAGTTTTCCCAAAAATGATGAAATCCACTAGCTACTGCAAATTCCCTGAATTCACTAAAGGTTTCCATTTCAAAAAACAAGAGCTTGGAACTTCATCTTTCCCCATTTTGGCTTCTTGTAAATCTAAGATAAGGATATGCTTTCTTCACACGACTTCTACCAAAACTTTCAACTGTTTTAAAAGTGATGCTTTTCAAGTTTTCATGTATATTACTACGTTTGGAGGCGACAAAATACGTAAATCTAGTGTTTTTAATTTTTTATACGATAAACGATTTGTTAGTATGCGTTTATGACGCGACGAAAATGACACGAATCCAATTCTTGTAATATTTGATAGAAAATAGGACTACACAATTGTGATACGTTTAGTATGAATCGACAAGTATACGTAAACCTACGACACCAAGTTAGCATTCTTTTCTGCAATGGACAAATTCCATGTTTAGTTACAATCTTTCAACACTTATAGAAACTCAACTAGTATCAGGAAGCTGCACAAGTTTCTTCTCATTTGGTTTTCTTCATTGCAAAATGTCAAAAGTTACTTTAAAATATGTTCAACTTTGTAGCTAAATGTTATAATAAAGCCACCGCCATCCCCATTACAGGCACTGTGCTGCATTTACTACTTCTAAGGTCCACCATTGTTATGGTTTTTCAGAAATAATTCTCTTCTGTCCTTACTGCTAAGAGATCAGAAGCTGCTGATGCATGGTTGATCAATTCATGATTTCATGGACTTTCTTTTACCAATTTACCTTAAGTCTCAGATCAGTACATTCTTGAAATCTCACTGCCGTAAATAGTTAGGACAACATTTCGTTATGACTTAAGTTCTTGCATGATCTTTTTACAGGAAGTTTAGGTTTAGTTTGATACAGCATGTAGATGATTTTGGAGGTATTTTGAAATAATTAGGAGTGTTGACAGAGTTGCAGTTGAATGTGCGGATATATGTGAATATGTAGTTTGACGTCCTGTTACATATGTTTGTAGTTATTTGCGTAGTACATTGTGTCTTTAATTGTATAATGCTAGTTCGAGGTCTGTTGGATTATACGGACGAGTTCAAACCATGTTTTAAAAGAAACAATCATGTAATTGGGTCGCAAAACACAAAAATAGAATAATTCTATAAATTTTTGTTGCGATGACTTGGTGTAAATTTATATATAGTGACTTGTATTTCTCTTTTGTATATCTTTTAATTACCGAATAAATGAAACTTGTTTCACTATATATACACATCGCATTTATGAATAACATAATTATTTTTTCTTAGTCCTTATTCTATGTCTATCTCGCCCACTCGTGGCATCTTTGTTATTGTTTTCTTTATAACTTCAGAACATAAGTCGTAAACGTAAATTGTATTGATCGAACAACGTAAATTTTCTTACTTTTCTTGTTCTATATTACCTAATCTATTACGCAAATTCCTGACATCTTTGTTACAGTTTCTTTTGTAACTTCAGAATTTATTTTGCGTTACCAAGATATCATTTTTTTTTAAACCAAGACATATATATATATATATATATATATATATATATATATCATTAATGGAGTATTAACAGTGTCCATATACATACGATCGACTTGTTCAATTGAAAATAACAAATTTCTGATTCTGTTTTATGATTAGTTTTATGTTCTTCAATGATTAGGAGTGTATTATGGCATCATCTTCGGAATAATTCATAAAAAATATGGAGTAAAATATTAACTCTGCCTACGTTGCAAAGCACAAGAACAGACCAAGTTCTTCTACACGTTTAAGGACCAACCTCCCCAAATTATATTTATACTTGTTAATTTCTATCACGATAATACGATTTGTGAGTACACGTTTATGATATGATACGAATAATGTAAATTTTGTAATATTTGTATTACAAATAATGTTATTTAATATAAAATAATACGACATGAATACGATAATGCTAAAATAAATTAATAGCCCTAATTATATTACTCAAGTAAGCTTTGAAAGCCTTAATGCTAGCTGTTTCCACCTTTAAATGGGACCTTCCAACTTAGAAAACTGGGCAGACAGGATTTAATAAATCATACTATCTTTTTCTGGTATATTCTTCAAAACCCTATGAATCGAAAACCCAGTTTTCTTCTGAGAAGAAAATCATATTAAATAAGTAATAGAGCCATCTTGGTTCTCTAGATTTATTAATTAAACTAGTTGAACTTGAAGAAATGTTGCGAATTTGGATCAATAATTACAAATCATTAGCTGTCTGTGAAACGTTTTGGAATCTTCATAAATCATAAAAAAGATTAGCAAAATTGTTATATGAACATAATCAACTATTTCACCTCTAATTCAATCATTACGAAGGGAGAGAGTGATTAAAAAATTGCATCTTGTCTCTTTAAATTGGTTATCTTATTTAAATTAATATTGCCTCTTACGGGGACTAAACGGCGTCGTTTTTCACCGCAAATCTTCTGCCGTTTTATGAAATTTATCAGTTTCAAACAATTTTACCGTGATATTGCAAGCTCGTTGGACGTCTAGTATCCCTGCTATAAAAAATTTTTGAGTCTGCCCTTCACTCGGAAATAACATTTCATGAGAAAATGGTTGTCGTTGACTAGTTTCAATCCCTATTGTCTCGCATGCATTTCAAAACAAGTCATAATAGTTGTCCTAATTTACTTTTTGCTGAAATAATATTTTGTTTTAATATTATCCGTATTAAATTTATATTTTTAAAATACAATTTAGTTTAATGGTTCTTTTAATTTATTTAAGTAAAATGATGTAATAGTCAATTGAACGCCGAGTTAAAACATATTAATTATATTCTTAATCCGAACAACATGTAATTCGGAACAAATGGACTACATAGATATGAAGCAGGATTTTTCACTTGAAAATTGGTGGTTCTTTTTGTCTAAACCATGAGGTATTCTGGGCACTCAGACTAATCCTCGTTCGAGCCGGGCATGACCACAAGGGCGGCAAAGCTCTCCTAACCAAATTTTAACACAGCTGCGTACCCAGATCTCGAACTTGAGATCTCTAATTAAGCTATAACAACCTCACGCCAATTGATCTACGCGCTTGGTGGTTGAAAAATGGTGGTTGAGATATAGTAAGTGAAAGTGATCTTGATGAGGGGAATTTAGGGCAAGTCAGACGGCTTAGAAGAAGTAATATTAATGAAGAAGAGAAGTTTAGGCAAGTGAGAAATCGGACCCAGAGGCACTAGACAACACGTACATGTGGTATACTGTTTAGATAACGGATCTCTTCGGCATCTTTTCGGGCCCCGAATGTCTCTAATTATGAAAAGGAGAAATTTCTTCATGATTCAAGTCCGAGTACGAGTTTTAAGTACGCAGTTGTGTTAAAATTTGGTCCTGCTCGACTCAAATGAGAATTAGTCTGGGGCGCTAAAGATATCTCGTCATTTAGACCAAAAAAAGTCCTTTAATTCCATTTTTACTCTCTTGTACAATATAATCCCTTTCTTGAATTCCCTTTCTGCAATATACTTTCTAAGTATTTGGTTTTAGTTTTGTGTTTTGATATAAAGAGAGAGGAGGGAGGACTATAAAATGAATAGTAATTGCTAGGCCAAATTCAAAAAAATTGAACATGCATAATTTAATGATATACGAGTGATTAATGTTGAACGGAAGTAATAGGGGACGGAGAGACTGCTCCAATAAAACAAATTGTAATTGCAAGGCCGAATTCAGAAAAATTTAACAGGCATAATTTCATGATATACGAGTGATTAATGTTGAACGAAAGTAATGGGGGACGGAGAGAATGCTCCAATGAAACAAATTGTAATTGCAAGGCCGAATTCGGAAATATTGAACAGGCATAATTTAACGATATACGAGTGATTAATGTTGAACGGTAGCAATAGGGAATAGAGGAGGAGGTTATCCCCTTTCTGTATCTTGTCCTATTTTTTTTTTTATACCGTATGGTCTCTGATTCTTTAACAGTATATAATTCCCTTTATAGTTACTATAAGAAAGAGCGACAAAACTATTGCAATTGTCATGATTATTGAACTGGACTTAACTTAAAATTGATCACTGTAGACAAATTTCGACAGAATTGTTCACATTTATACTCAATTGTTAGTTTAATAAATTAAATTTATACGAAAGTAATTCTTAAAAAAATAAAATTCTATTTATTTTTAAACTTGTATATATACTAACTATTCACATCCCTTTTTTTTGTCTAACCACCCGATATTCTCATCTTCGATGAAGATCAATGCAGATCAGAGCGAGAGGTATAATTTCTACCTCATGAAGGTGATTCCGGAAAGATTCGATCCGATTGTAAAATGCACAAGCATGTAAACAGTTGTACAAGTATGAGTCTCTACCGACAAAAAGGATAAAATCCAGAATAATGCAAATAATTGCTGCAAAAATAACTAAAAACACATATGTGGTGAGTACTAATATATATATATATATATATATATATATATATATATATATATATATATATATATATAATAGTACTTACACATAATTAAATTATACATAATTAAATTATTTGAAAGCAATAATGTAAATATAATGAATGGATATGATATCATTAATTCATATTAATGGTTCATGGATATACACGAAACACATGTCACACAATATATCCAATCATTGTTTTCTAAAACCAATTATATATATGTTATTTCCGTCCTATTTTAATAAGCGATTTAAAAAAATTACGATAATTAAAAAAATAGTGTTAATTTAGATGTAGGTAGTAATTATAATGTAATTTTATAATATTATTTAATGAGGTAGTCTAATTAAATAATTATTTGAAAGAATAATTCATAACAAAAAGAAAAATAATTTTTAAACAATAAATAATATATATATATATATATATTAACATAATAAATATAAAAATAATATCTATTAAAATTATACGGAAAAATGTATAGCTTCTACGATTTAAAAAAAAAAAACTCCAACAAAATACAACAAATTGGAGCTTCTGCTGCTTTTCCTTTTGGAATGTACATAAATTTCCCTATCAATCCCTTCATATTCTTAATTACTTGAAATTCTAATTAACTTCCAATAAAATCTTTAATTTTACTCCAAATAAAAATATTTAATTTCAATCTATTTGTGGAGACGAGTTAAAATTTTAATTCCAATTATCAAATATTTTTTTATATGATATTATTGTAATTTGATATTTTCTAGTTTGATTTTATAATTGTGTGTGGATGCATCCATTGTATGAGATTATATGTCGGTTTATACTTTCAATGAAAAATTTAATATTTTATTTCAATATTAATTTTATACTTTTAACACAAAATTGATTTAGTTCTCTTTTAATACACCCAAATAAAAAAATATAATAATTAATTGAATACTAAATTAAAATATATTAATTTTATTCTTAATTTATGTGTAAAAATTTAAACGATATATAATATGCTCAATATATGCATGCCCCGTATAAGGACAACGAAAGGATACCATCTTCAACTATTTTTATTTTTCTACACGTACAATTTTTTTTATTAAAATAATAATAATAATATTCAGAAAATTGTGAGAATAAAAATGATAAATCCATAATAATATTTTGGTAATATTGTTTGTCTCCTTGTTTGGCATCATTATGTGAATTCCTTGACCTTCCAAATTAAAAATCACAGAAGAAGATACTTATAATCTCTATATTCTAATTTTCTGTGTATATAATATAGTTTGTGAGCTTATTATATGGAATCTCATGAGCTGTTTTCTATGGTCAACCATTAATGTTTTTGCTCAATACAAAATAATTTTTTTAATCATTTTTTAATTAAAAGTTAGGTGGCGGCAATCCATTTTTTAGACTCTTTTTTTGGATGTATTTGCTCAATAAAAATTATGATTAAAATTGAATCAATTTTTTTTATTTAATATCAGTGTTCTTATTATTGTTTCTAAAGAATTGTTTACTATGTCTTAATTTAATATTTAATTTACGATTTGTATATTAAAAAATTACTAAATAAAATTTGTATAAAAATTTATAATTAATGATGATAATATTAAAAAATTATTAAATTACGTATTAGAAAAATAAAATAATATATAATATAAAAAAATATTTTTATGAAATGACATATATTTAAAAATGGAGAGAGTATATTGACTTAATTCGTTCAACACAAGTGCAAAGAATGAGAGTATGTTTTTTCCAATGCATTTATTTATTTATGAGGTAAAGTTATATACAGTAAAATTTGAGGTAAAATATTTTATTAATTTAAAGAGATTTTAATTAATAGATTAAATAATAAATTATTAATTCATCGAGTGATTTAAATTTATAAAACAGATTTAAAATTAATAATTTATAAAAGGAAATTGTATGTACAACCAATCAAAATTTTTTTTATCATATTTTAAGTAATGAAATATAGTATACATTATAAAGATTAATCAAATTAGTTGAATGTTCATTAAAATTATAAAAATAAAATAAAAGATAGTTATTCCTAAAACGAGAAAATGTACAAAAAATGAATCTGTCATCAAGGCTCAATTTAACAATCAAGTTCGCCGACTATAGTATATACTGACAAATGACGGATTCGAGAATTTTTATTTGGGGTCGATATTTAAATTAAAAAGTTTCGATACATACAAAAAATATTCGAATCGTTACAATAGTTCTGCTTTTTCTTTTACGTCAAGGACAAGCGAGGACGGTACTGTAGGAGGAGGCAACATGCCAAGGGACGTAACGATGGCTGAGCTGGGATCTATGAAATATATATCGATTTATATATAAAACACCCTGAAAATCTAATCCCATTAATGCCATTGCTTATTTCATGTCCATGATCCCCACCAAGTGAAGCAAATAAATGTGGAATTAGATAAGGTTTTGGGGATATTGGTAGGACCTATTCAATAATCTGTGACATTAGTTCTCTTTAACCCCACCTTATAGGGTCTTCTTCT